>CABEEJ010000618.1:144088-164678 GCA_901482245.1 Timema douglasi
TGGGGAGCGGAAAAATGTTCAAAAATGCACCTACCTTTTCAAACGCGTGAGCTACATACTAGTAAAATATTTATACTAGCTTTCTTGACTTGATTTAAAAACAAGTTCACATACTTTAGATTTATAATCTTGCAAAATGACAGGAACATTATTATTTGGCGAACTGTACTCGGTTCAACATAGTACGTACACAGTATCTAGTAAAATACACCAAATGTAGGCCAATATCCGCATCTAAATAACTTCTGCTCTTTTAAAAACCTTTAGAAATGCTCATATTTAAATAGTAAATTTAAAATAACTTTGTTGAGTATTTTATTTGCCGATATTAATTGCATTTGACAGTTTGTAACAACCATACACTCATACCGTTTGTCACGCGGTCTAATAAGGTTTTAGAATAGTTTGAATAAGAGTAATCATTCCGACTGAGTGGATTGGGCTGATAGTTACCACCCTTGTAGTTTTTACATCTAACTTTTACACTAATGCGGGATTATTCCATCATAACTTAGTTCCTTATTCTAACCCATTAATAAACCTGGTGCTAACGCAACATCAACAAAATGTTCTTAGCTTCGATGGTTGATGGTCTAAGGCGTCATTCTCAAAATAGACTGGACTGTCAATGATGGGGATATCAGGCTTCAAATCTGGCCGGGTGTACGGAGGGTGATATTTAATTAATGGTTTACATTCTCTCTACATAGAAATGAGAGTACACATATTATAATAACATTTCTTCTTTAATCCATTAGTGCAATTAGATTTTTTTGGTAGCACTGTGTCTTTCCACCTGTTCAGGTTATACGCTTATTTACTAATTATGTTAATGTGTTGAGAATGAGGAAGATTAAATGTATATATAGTGCACCTGAATTTGCGTGGTGGCAGAGTGGAAAACCTTTTAAGAAAAACCACCCTCACTGTACCTGACCCTGGTCATAAGCTAACAACTTAGTTTATGGAAGTTGCTCTTTTATATAAGATTTTATTTCATCTTGTTAGTTTTTAAAGTATGATTTTTACCATTTATAACAAAACCTTTGTCTCCTTTCCTCAGATCCGATAACTCTTTTCATTCAGGGAAACATTCTTTATTTTCAGATACCATATTGTATGTATCAAAACCTATTATTTATTCGAAATAATAACCAAACTAGTGTTAGAAAATATATTTTAAAGAGTGTAATGTGTAAGTAAATTATTAAAATTAAAGACACGATGGTTTAAGTTTATACACATATAAGTGGACCCCACCCTTTTTGGGATAGTTAAATATAGGGTGTCGGGAGGGCAGCAATTTCTAGGAGGATCCAGACCATCATTATACCCAACTTTCTAAGCCCATGTTTATCACTTTGTTAGTTTTGAAATAACTTGTATGTCACTTAAGCCACTCTTAACTGTATTCATCTCGATGTTTGTCCTCTCGTGTCGGCCGCTTGGCTGTCTATCACTTTGTACTCTTATATGGGAGCTTGTCTATCACATGGTCCAGCTCGTGTCGATCACTTGGTCCATGTCGTTTCTGGGTGTCTAGCAGTTGGTCTTTTTACAGATTTGTTCTCTCGTGTCGATCGCTTGGTTGTCTATCACTTTGTACTCCTATACTTGAGCTTGTCTAGCAGTTGGTCCAAGTCGTGTCGGCCACTTGACCCACCCAGCCTTCCATATATTTTTTATAGCATGTCGAGCAGTTTGTTGTCTAGCAGTTTGTATGGTGCCCAGCACAACAAACCCTCAGGCCATTAATTTCAGATTTATATACCGTAGCAGCTACTTTTTCTTTAAAGTCACTCCTTATTTGTCCTCACAAAGCTGAGCTGCCCCCGTTATAGACCCACTGCTTCACATAATATCTAGAAGCACTGGGGATCGAACCTGGTAGCTCAGATCTGTATCCAGGAACTCTGACCACTGTATCACAGAGATGGTCTAAGGAGAAAGTAAAATAACCATAATATTAATAATTATAATAAAACAACAATCAAGGAGGGATATTATTATACTTAGATGTACCGGAAGATGTTAGTAGATCAACGAATAAGTGTTAAAGTGTATTTTACATTTCTTGACACAGCAAATAAAACAGGTTTCCTTCTCTACAAATTTTCCTCCTTGTTAATTGAACACACTCAACACATACATTTCCCACGCTCCGTTGTGTTTAATACATCTCTCGTCAGAGGGAATAACTGAACCAAATAATAGAACAAAAGGGTTTCTGCAAATAACTACACCACTCCCCCGCTTTTTGTAGTTGAGGAATGTAATTTAGAAGATATTCCCTCAAAACAAAGATCAAAGACGTAACAGAGCTCACTCCGTCCTACACGTCACTCCACTAATTGCTTCCGTACATAAGGGGAAAGAGGGGTTGATTGGTATGACGTGCTAGAAATTAAATGTTGAACTACAAGCGTACGCTTAAACAATATAATATTTTGGGGATACCTTTAACTGGGGTCACTCTCGATAAAGATTGTACTGCCAATAACGGGTATGCAGGGGAATTTAGGCCAGGTTTACTTAAAGTGTTTTCCCCTATATTGTTTTCTCTCTCTCTTTCTCTCTCTCTTTCTAGGTAGGCCTACATTAGTGTACATTTTCTAAAAATTCTAATTACCTCGACCATACTCTATTTGGTATAAATATTCAGTGGCTCATAGCAGTTGGGTAAGGGACCCATTGTCCTAAGTTCACTGACCAGAAGGATTATAACGGATAATAGACCTGCGGGATGATATGAATTTGGCCCCATCAGTCTTTTTGCCTTATATTAGATTAGGCGTGTTTAGGTTAGGTTAAGTAGGGTTTTAACAGGTTAGGTTAGCTTGGACTTGGTTAGATTAGCAATTTTGTTTTGTCTTACTAGCCATCCCTTGCTGTTTTTCGCTTAGCTTGAGAAAACATTTACAAACATTCTAAATGGAGCGCCACAACAGCCGCGGCCGAGTACGCCTTGTTTACAATCCTCAAGTAGGAACTCGTGGCCCAACTGTAACGTAGGATTAACGATGCCCTTTTAAACGCAGGTCATAACAGGTATAATTGTGGTCACACGCAAACACAACATTATTCTAATCTCCCCCTGGTCCCCCTTCCTCCCCCCACCAACACCCCGCGAAGGGCTACCATACGACATACGAGTATATAAACTCCCGTGCCGTTGATACACACGGCTATCAGCTTAATGGGTCGATTGAGCTTCCAGGTTTTTTCAACTTTGGTTTCTTGTCAACACCCCTAATCTTGGAAGCCTTTATATAATTTTATGTCACCAAATATTCTTGAAACCTTTTGGGCTAGGGTCTATGCACCTGAAAAATTTTAGCTTACTAGGTCTTCTGGGCTTCGAGTTTTTTTTTTTTTTTTAGATTCGAACCAAATTCCTTTAATTTGGTAGCTGACCTCTTTCTTTCTATGACATAGTTTGGCCTTGATAAAAAAAAGAAAACATTATATTATTAATGGGGATAAACTTACTGTCAAATTATGAATCACAATGATTATTAAAATTGATGATAGTAGCGGTATTAATTTCATCATCATTATTTTTCTCATGAAAAATATTGTTGAAAATTAATTAGTTTGTTACGTAATATTATATATTTTAATTATAATGTGCATTGATATCTAATGGTGTACATTACTGTTATGTACCACGACGAACTTTTAAAAACGACGCAACTTTTTATCATTTTTATGAACTCCATTTTTATTTTTTCATTCAAATGCATATATAAATAAAAGTAAAAAAACTATTTTGATTGAGAAGCCTGAAAAGTCATGAAATTTCTAAACTCACAAAGCGTGTAGACCCTGAAAATTCAAAAAAACATTTGTTTGCAATCAATATTGAAAAAGATGTAATTATGTTTTTTTTTATCGACATTGATGCTATGTGTCAAAATTGAATGCTGCATATCTCTTTTTTTAGCACCACGTTTTACTACATGTTTGGGATACACGCTTATTTACTAATTACGATAATTGCTTAGGGATGAGGAAGGTTATATTTAGATCAAGTATACCCGCATTTTCGTGGAGGGAGAGGGGAAAACAGTTTTTAAAAACCACCCTCAGTGCACCCGACAGAGATTCAAACCTTGATATCTTCAATATTGGCTGTCTAGTCTACTGTTAGAGTAAGTAGCGCCTTAGACCATGTGTCCACCGAAGTGGCTGAATGCAGCATATTATATTATTTTATGCATTAATATATAAAAGTAAAGTATATGTTGTCGCTTTTTAACTTCCAATCTTGCTATTAATATTTACACTGTAAAACTTCGTTTGAAACAAAAAAGATGTGCTACTAATCTTAAGTTGGTTAAGATTTATAACGTAAAACAAACTATTATATACCTGCTCGGAAACCCATATCCCATATCGCACATTTAGATTGTTTGAACCAAAAGTAATACAACATCCCTATACACCTACATCCGGAAAACTATTATAATATCAATAAATTGTGTTCAAAGTTTCGGCGTACAGCGCCGGGAAAGCAAAGCTGTTCAAGCATGCGTGTACAACGGGTTGCATAGGAGTTAGATGCACGTCACTACACATCTAATAATGGCAAGCACTTTCTGTGATGTAGGACCGTTAATGACGACCCTCAGAACGTATTCGCAATTCTAGATGGTCTTGTGTGTTGTTTACTATTAATTGTGGTATGTTCTGCTGCCACGCTTCAAGATGTCGAGGTATGTAGTTCCACGCGCTTAAATCCTGTGCAACCTGTTGTACACGCATGCTTGAACAGCTTTGCTCTCCACGCATTGTACACCGAAACTTTGAACACAATTTAATGGCACTGACATATTTTACCGGATGTAAGTGTATAGGCAATTTATATTACTTTTGTTTCAAATAAAGTTTGAGTTATGAGTTTCTGAACACCCTGTATACTCTCTCCAAAGCCTTATTTGTGTCTACAGACTTAAGTACGATACCGATTATGTTCTCAAATTTTCGTCTGAAATTAATTTGGTAACTTAAAAGTTACTTATACCCCTAAATTGACGCCTACAAGACGGATAACTTCAAATCATTATTAAATTAAACTTGTATTGCTAACAAAACAAAGTTCTCACTCCCCAACTTTATGGAGGTCTGTGTTATAGAATTAGGTGTTATATGTATGTTGTTTAAGGGGTCTATTTATAAACTTAGTTAACAAAGTTGCCACTGTACATGACCGGTGTGTATTGTTTTGATCGTGGCATGCACTGTGTGTATTAATGACAGTACAAACCTATGGATTTAGGTGAAAGGTTATTTCGTCTGAATCTGACCCCAAGAATCTTAAGTTAGATTGCGACAATCTACATTTTAGTATGGTAAAATCAAAATGTACAGTACCTATACCCTCCCTTATGGGGAAATTATTGTAGTTGTGAGAAAATTTGAAATCGAGACTATGCCAAATTTAGCTGTTTATGTGTCCTCGAACCAAAATATTTAGTTTCAATTATTCATATGAGGCTACACTTTAGTGAACTTTGTTCAAATAGAAAATGTTATGTAGACATATTTTCGGTAGTTTTTCTAATTTATATTTTAGCTCTTAATTTAAGGATAAATTACTAAAAACTGATTTATTGGAATTCAAAATTTTTAAAAAGTGGCAATAGCAATTTTATTTAAAATGGATATAGGAAAAAATTTTTACACTAAAAATAACACTGTATACTTGTTTTTTGGAGAAGATTTCGTTTAAGGATGGTTTTATAGTGATTAATATTTGAAAATTTGAAATTTTTTGAAAATAACTTTGATGTTTTTGTTCAAACTGGTTATTCTGGGTGTGGTTTTTATATGATTATTACAAATGTTTGCCGATTTTTCTAAGAAAAGTGCCAATTTTTTACTAAGTTTTTTCATTTATTTAAACCTTAAGATAGTTTCATATGATTATCAAAATAACTTTTGTCTAAGAAAGATATTTTAAGGGCCCTTTTACTGAAAACAGTTTTTTGAAAAGTTTGTGAAAAACTACACTAGATAATAGATAAAACATGTACGATTGTGTCGTACCCTTTATTCTTTTTTTCTTCCCAAGCGAATGCAGATTAGTTTCCCTCAAAATGAACTTTCCTAATCCTATAAACGTATACATAATGTGAGTGTAGACCAAATTCCTTTTGACCGTAGGCTATCCTGCTCTACTCGGTCCTGAGAACCCAGGACTATGTTTCCTAGCAATTACAACAGAGTATGTGTTATAGTAAAAATAACAGTTATTTTCCCCTAGATTATTGTATTAGTTGAAACTCTATAATAGGACCTTAATTTTAAAGTTTAAAAAATCCACTTCACTAGTAATTTGGCAGGAAGGAATTTTTAAAATAATCAAAAACTTATGAATACAAATTTAAAATTCTTTTAGTAGTTTTCATAACTCGAAAAATTTACTTGTGATCTAAATTTCACAGAAGATCCTTTTAACTACTCACACACCAATCCAAGTGTTCAATGACTCGATTTGTTGGCCATTTATATCAAGCTTAATATATTCGAGTTTGTTTAATTTTATGAACTCTTTGTTATTTTTAATTTATTTTACACTGTGATCACCCCTCTGATCTATTGACCCTGGACGCAGATCCAAAGGTCTCGTGTTCGATCACTGGCACTTGAAGCATTTTTATGTTAAACAGTGGGTCTGGAACGGGGTCAAACTTAGCCTCGTGAGGATAAATGAAGAGCTACTTGAATAAAGAAGTAGCAGCTCCGATCTAGAAAACTCATATTAATGGTTGGAGGATTCGTTGTGCTGACCACACGACACCCTGCATTTTCAAATGTTAGCACTATAATCTCTAACAGCGGGGACCACTCGGTCGGTCTAGCTCGATCACGGGCTCAAGCCATGGAGTTTTTACAAGATTCAAAGGCTTCTTCATTTTGAATACCAAAGTAGTTTCCATTTAAGTTAACAATTTTACTTTCATTACACAAATTATATTAAATCATTACTCTTTATGCTATTACTTCTACTACTATATTTACTACCATTCTTTCTGATATTACTTCTACTACCTTTTCCGCTATTACTTATACTTTTATAGTAACTCCCACTCTTTCTGATATTACTTATACTACTATGTCTACTACTCTTTCTGCTATTACATCTACTATTATAGATATTATCACTCTTTTTTCTATTACTTCTACTACAATAACATTCTTCTCTTAATGTTATTACACCTACTACTTTAACATTCTTCTCTTAATATTATTACTTCTACTACTATAACATTATTATCTTAATGTCATTACTTCTTCTACTATGTATACTAATAACCTTTCTGCTATTACTTCTATTATTATAGTTACTCCCACTCTTTCTTATATTACTTCTACTACTCTTTATGCTATTACTTCTACTATTATCGTTACTCCCACTTTTTCTGATATTATTTATACTACTTTAGGTACTACTACTCTTTATGTTATTACGTCTAATACTATCACTACTATGAAGGCGAGGTACCAGCTGTCAAGCACACTGTGCTTAGCTGTACCATGTTTAATGATTAAATATGTACTCCTGATATAATAATAACGTATTACACTACTATGATTACTTATACTGCACCTATGGTGTATTTAAGCCTATAGCGATCGTGAATCACAATATTTTCTTTTAGCACGTTTGCCAGATAATGTGACTGTGCTTGAACGGGATGTTATGGAGAGGCTGAGTATTTCCCCTGGGGGCCTAGGCAACCACTTACAGGACTGTTGGATATGAGGCTGCTTTATAAAGGCGAGTGGAAACTACACAGAAAGCGCATTAGTGCTCGGTCGTATGCGGTCACTGGTTCCGAAACTAGATAATGTGAACTAGGTAATTTATTTGTATCTAGATTTAATTCTCGAACATCGAAAATTGAGTTTCCTGAGTGTTTTTGCTATTTCCTATATAGGTATTTGAATACGTTCTAGATTATCTTAAAATGAAGCTCCAAATTGATATTATTTTTATATACTCTAGATTAAAAGAATCTTCCGACAGCGATCGGACTAGATTGTAGATCCTAATCTGTGGTCATGGTCTAACGTATCACTTTCGTCTCAGACTAGATTGTCAGTGATGGGGAGATCGGGGTTTAAAGCCCGGTTTAGTGTTCTTAAGATGATTTTTACCATGTAATTTTAAATTTTACATAAACGAAAATTTTGGGTACATGTTCTCTTAAATAAGTAAAATATTTTCCTCCACGCAGTTTAGGGTAGATCGACTCTCATATGTTACCTTTTTCATTCCTATTCCTTTAAATTGATCAATGTATGCGTACAACTCAAATGAGTAGGCCTACAAATACTGGGTGGAAAAAATTACTGCTATGTTCTGATAGAATCTGTAAACCTCTTTTAACAATTAACTAACATTATTGGAAGTGTGATGGGAAAACCAGAAAAGAAGTTTAACATTCATAAACATAGTTTGTTTTATTTAGGACAAAATAAAAGGTAAATACATAATTAGAGCAAAATATAACAATATGGCGTGAAGCGCTTCTCCTCTCAGATTTAAATAACTCTGCTGAGATAAAGGAATTAATTGACATTACAATATCTGAAAAATGAAAAAGGTAAATATATAGTTATATTCTGGTTGTCAGTTCAACAGTAATATTAATCACCATCATGGAAATCTATGGTTCCTTCTATGGTTCCCTTGGTTATAGCATTAAGTGCAAGCAACGATACTACATAGCAACTATTAGCATACATTTAAATTTAGGCAATAAAAAGATAAACATTTACGTGCCTTTAGAGCCAAAGAAATCAACATAACGTTGAACCAAAACAATAGATAGAATAAGACGTAAGGCCAAGTCTCAACTCTAACACCTAAGTGCCCTGTACCCTGTGCTCTCAGTTAAATAGATAACTAAATAATCCCATATACACTAAACACGCAAACTAGAAAGGACGGGCGGTAAGCCCGAGATGCCGAGTACGCCAAAGTGTGACCGAAAATATATACATGAAATTAAATATACATTATGTATGTATAACAAAACGAAATAGTACAATTAGAATGAACTAAACCTCGTACAAAGAGAGAGAATGCAAGCGTATTCGCATTGACCTGCGCGCAACATTTCATAATTATAAGTTTAAATATTTATAAGTCCCAAACAATAATTTAGACAATATGTCCCCCATTATGCCGAAAATGCAATTTTGAATATTAAATAAATCACGGCCCCTAGTCGCCGTCCTCACCAAGCTTAGTCGGTGGTATAATAAACGACTATTCAAAATCGCGATCACCATATATATATTTTTGTATCCACAGAGAGACGGGCAAGGGAAGGAGGGGGTAAGACGATAGAGCAAACATAGCAGCAAAGAATGCGTCTGGCAGCAGCTAGAATATTCCAGGTTGTCCTAGCGGCGGAAGTGATAGCTTCGTCTGGCCGCGTGGAACCTCAATCGTTTCCGGCCGGCCGCGGATCGAGTCCCGAGCAGACAGTCGGTTGAAGGCTCCGCTCAGTCAGTTGTTCCAGTTGGAGAGTGGAGGTCAGAGCTCGTGTTTTGGTGTTGGAGTTCGTGTTGTAGCTCATCACGGGTGGTGAGTGTTGACCCATTTGATATAACGTCAACTTGTAACTCGTTACAAATCTTCCTATGGTGATCCAACTATAAGTCTGGTTTGACACCCTAGCTCAATCAGTGGCGAGTCCACCTACTAAGCTAATGGTCCCGGATTTGATTTCCGGCATGGCCAATAAATTTATAAGTGGTGAAATGTGGGTTTCCCCTAATGCAGTTATAAATTAACGGCCGGGATTCGGGTGTTGTGTTTATATAATCAATCAGTTCATAAAATGCACGTTAATTACCTTTAATAACAAAAATAATTGTAACAAGCTTGAAAATATTCCGTCCAATACAATCTCGTGATATGTGCTTTGTTCTATCAAACTAAAATTTAATAAAGGTTAGAAGTTATGTCTAATGCGTACAATATAGGGTTGTTATACATTACACATCATGTTCCCTTAGGTTTTATTGTTAAAGTTGCCTGTGGCCAGTGCCAATATGCCAGCATAAAATTTGAAGAGTTAAAATGTAAAGGGTTTATATTGTATTTGAATAACGTGTAGTCTCATTATATACATAGGTTTTTTATATATATAAAGAGAGAGAGAGAAAGAACGAAAGAGAACGGTAGTGATGGATAAATAGGTATAACCTACATTTTCCAGTACAAGGCTTGTGATCCACAAAGTTTCTGAAATGCTCACCCCAACAAGACACGGGGAACGATATTATGTCAAAATCATGTAGCGTAAAATATTATATTCATTATTTAACAAAAAAATAAAATTCTGTACAGAAGCTAACTTTTACACCACAACCAAACAAGCTTGGATTTTGGGATTGAATCGAAAAGTAAGTATAGGCCTACGTGGTATAAAATGTACGCTTGTTTGTGACAAAATCCAGACCCATTATAAATAATTAGAAATGTCGTGATTTTTATTACTATTATTACTATTATTATTAATATTTTCCATTAATGTGAACACAATAAATAATTAATGTCAAGCTCATCTAGTATGGTTTATCGATGGTGGGGAAGTTTAGGTTCAGATCCCGGCAAGATGGTCTGCTAGGTTTTTCGAATCAATTGTTTCTTACCCTCTTTTCAAACAAATGTAGTTACAATTCCAATTCTACCGTCCTTATATTTAGCCCGTTATCATGGGCGAGATACGTTGGAAAAATTATGTTCCAAATAAATATTATAAGGATACATTATTTTAAAGAGATAAGCATATAACCCGAACGGGTAGTAAGACTTGGTGCTAAATATTATTATTATATTTTAAAGAGATACGCAAGAGTTTTATGAAAAAACACCTTAAAGGGTAGTTTTAAAAACAAATACAGAATAGACCGGTCAAAAATATCACTAATCTCTTCTGAGTTAGTGTAAATCTTGTAAACCTGCCTCGGTGGCCGCATGGTCCAAGGTGTTACCCTCGTGTTAGACTAGACCGTCCATGACAGGTAGATCGGAGTTCTAATCCTGGTCGTGTGTACTGAAAGTGCTTTTCCAAAACTGTTTTCCTCTCTCCCTCGACGCTAGTGAGGGTACACTTCCTCTAAATTCGACCATTCCTCATGCCTAACACATTAGCGAAGCTACAACATATTTGTACAAACTAAACAGGTAGTATGATGGGGTGCTAAGAAAAATAAAAGAATTAGGTCTGCGCACAAACCTTTCTACTAAGCCTAGTGTGGCTGCTTATTCAATTGATTTTGTTAAGACGTCACCAACTAGTTTCTTTAACCTGTTCCATTTGGTTTTTAATATTTATCAGGCTCTACTTTATCCATGTAAATATTAAAATTTATTTTATGAGCTAAGATGTTCACTGTGTATTTTTATAATCTGTTCCCTATAAATCTGTTTATTATTGTATACTAAGTTGGATAATTTACAGTTTTCTGAGTAACCTGAGTCTATTAATAACATTGCTCATTTCAGGTCTCAGTAAAATATGTTAAAGGGTAATCTGAATTTGTCATTGACCTGTTAATGTTTCAGCAGACAAATTCATTTATAGACGAGCGTGCTTTGCTATGTAAAGGGAAGCAATATCTCCATTCAACACAGTAAATAAATGATTCTGAGAACATTATTTTAAAAGTGATGTTAGATTAAATTAAGATTCAGTGCCTTTGCTAGTTTATAGCTCTTTTAAAATGTTACAAAAGGCAATGGATACTTCTTTGAATGGTGTAAATGGTAAATGTTTATCATTCCGATATTTAACATGTACTCTACGTAATTTATAGACACTAAGTTCACACACGACTTATAAACTAACTAGACTTTTGACAGTAGTCACCAGCCCTATCACTTGAATATGTATCTTTATGGATATCGATTTAACGCGCATGGAATACGGTGCTGCTTTAGCAGTGCCACACACCCCTGGCCATCGAGGCCCAGGGCAGTTTCTAGGTCGGTACCTATAAAGCTCCAAACCCCCACTCCAAAGGGTGAGATGATCCGGATCAGGCCGGATACCCGGGAAGGCGAGAATTAGCTCCTCCTAGCCTTCCAGTCACTCACTGGTTGGACCAGCATTGGGGCTGTGTCTTCTTCCACCTATCCATTGTGGTAACCGTTGCTATTCACTTCTTCTCACAGAAACGATCTTTAAATCATCATTCTTTCCTGTGGTTAGGGGAATGGGATTATGCCCATGGTGCGTGGGAGAGTAATTCCCTACTACTCTTACGCACAAGTGGAGGCACCCATGTTCCATCCCATGCACTACTAACTATTTGGACTAGCACTGGAGCTCTAAAAACGACTCATCGCACGATTGGCTTACGGGGTCCAGGCCCACAAGTGCAGAACCCCAAGGGTAGGGCCCAAGGAGCTAACAGACTCCAGGAGCCCGAACCCCACCACTCTGCCAACGCCATCACACGTCGGCATTTAAAATCACTGCCCCACAGATTCCAACCCATTTCTGGACTGCCACCACGGACCCCAAGCCCGCGAACCCGCAGCCCACGACGAGGGCTTGGGAGCCCAGCCCTGTGTACTACTTATAACGAAAGTAGTCTGACGGAGACATACCAGTCCACAGGGCCACCCCGAGCACCTGTAGGTAACCGCTGGAGCGCACACAGTAGTCTCTCTGGCAAGATATATTTATGGAAAGCAGGAATTAAGTTTTTAAATAAATATAGTACATCATTTTCAGCGCCACCTTGACTTGAATGAGGGTATACAAGATTTGCGAACGGTCACTTTTATCAAATATCGTAGAAGATAAAAAGGGACAATTAGCTATATGGTTGGCCTAAGTGGTTAAGAGGTAAGTTTTTCGCTTCAGGATTTTATGTTTGTAGGTTCAAACTCAGTCGGGTTCAACATATTTTTATTGAATTATAAACATTCCTAGAACAACTTCCTTCGAAAAGGAATTAAATCCGTTGGTCCCATGTCGATCGTGGCATCTAAAAGAGCCCTAGAAGTAATGTGAAAATACCTTTCCTGACCAAATTGGTAAGCTCTTTCTCCGGCTCTTATAGACATTCTCGTGTGGTGATATAATCAGTCAGCTCAGTAAGTGCACGTTAAATGCCTCAAATAAATAAATAAACTTAGTAATATACGTTGCCACCAGTCGACTACAGCGTTCCTAGTGACAATACCCGATCGAGTGAAATTCGCTGCATGGAAGACAGGCTTTTAAAAATGGTATATTAATATGTTTGTTCGTGCAAGTTTATTATACACCACGTCAAGATAGAATATAAAGGTTGTATGTAAGAGTATATTGTGTATTTATATTCAAGATTTATAAAATAATAATATAATATGATATAATATATATAAGCTTGATATTTATTTCCTTCTTTACGAAGTAATAATTTTAAGAATTGTAGTATAATATCATAATATCCTATTTTCACACTGTCTTATAGTCTATTTTTAATGTTTTCATAAGGACTTTTTACAATTCAAATGTTTATCATGGCTATATTTATTTCTAGTGCCCTGTCTTATTACCCGGTTGGGCTATATGCTCCTGCACTATTTACACTAGTTAGGAATTAGTAAGGTTGAATTTTGAGGACGTGTACCCATATTTGTGTGGAAGTAAAGTGGAAATATTTAGAAAAAATCACCCTCAGTACACCCGACCGGGTTTTTAAACCATGATATCCCTGTCATCGGCAGTCCAGTCTATTGCAAGAGGGACACCTTATACCAATAGGCTACCGAAGTAGAACATTGTTATCTAATTATAAATATTAGTTTGTATTGACAGTTAAAAACCTTTGATAATAATTATTATTATTAGCACCGCGTCTTACTACCCGTTCGGGTTATACGCACTTACGCTAATGTGTAATGGTAGGGTGATTGTGAGATGAAATGGAGGACCTACAGTTTAACGTGGAATCCGAACCACGGTGGAGACCTGGCATTCCCCACATTCACAAGATGTCTTGTCAGAATTGAAGGAAGGGTTTGGTAATCAGATAAATCTGTGCCGGCACCGAGGATTGAACCCCGGCCGCCAGCATAGAAGTCTGACACCTTATCCCTAGACCGCCAGGTCACCCTTTTATAATTAAAAGTGTAAGTAGTTAGTTAGCACTTAAATATTGTAGGACTAATAATTCACAATGCAGATAACACAGTAGGAGTAACGAATAGCAGGAAAATGAAAAACTGATCCAATAATATATATACATAATCTGTACAGGAGATAAATTAAACGGAGATAAAAGCAATCCAATATCCAACACAAACAAATTAAAAGCTATAAAAACAACAAGGGGTTAGTAATCAAGGCCTTGAAACAGACATAAAAATTATATTAGAAGGAAATTAACTCAAGAAAATCTTTCAGTGACAAAATTAACAAATAAGGTTTTAAACTCCAAACCAGAATATTAATGAATGATGAAAAATATCTGATAGCAGGTCATTGTTGAAGAGAGCAAACAATATTAATTTTCAACGACCTGGTAAACCAACAACAGGCATATAGCAACTAACTAAAGTAGCTCCATGGCTTCTTTGGTGCAGACTGACAGCTTTGAAAAGTTACCAGACCAAATTATGTATCTCTACGCCGAACCATATGATCTGCAAAAAACATGTGTTTAACAGCTGTCACTTCTGACGGTCAAAATGTAGGTATATACCTAAATGTTGACTGTCAGAAGTCAGCTGTGAGCTGTCAGTCAGCACCAAAGAAGCCACGGCGGTACTGTAGTGGGCTTTGAACCTGTTGTGTATTTGAAATTTTTTTAAATCTCCGCAAAAAAATTATAAAATACTTTATTAAAACAAGGTATTATCCAAGATATTTAAAAGTGATTAAATAATTTTGACGTTTTAGTACCAAAAGATGACTAAACTTATATGGAAAAGTGAGATAATACCTAATGACTGGCATAGCATGCTCCGCCTTTAAAAAGAGAGATACAATTCAAACGAGCAAGGACAGAGGCATAATTATATCTATTATTGGAGTTGACTATAATATTCTGTCTTCGATAGTTATGAAGACAATAAACATATACTCTGCAGATGATTTGGATATTATCAATGTGAATTTTTAAAGGACAATTAAACTGGAAATCATATATTCACCGTAAGTAAACTCTTGGAGAAGTATTATCAATTTAACAAGATCACACATGTGGCATATGTACTTCTTAAACACGCTAATGGTAGTATGAATGGATTATTGTTGTGAAAAGCAATAATATCATGAAAGTTTAAGAACTTGTTAAAAATATGTAAAAAACTTTTCAGAGTTCGTTTTCTATAGTAACTTTCAACACCGTTTTAATGGTGACCTGGTGGTATAGGGGTAAGGTGTCGGACTTTTGTGCTGGGGTCCGGGGTTCAACCCTAGGTCCCGGCACAGATTTATCTGATTGCCAAACCCTTCCTTCACCTCTGACAAGACATCTAGTGAATGTGGGGAATGCCAGGTCTCCCATGGTTTGGATCCCACGTTAAACTGTAGGTCCTCCATTTCATTTCACAACCACCCTACCATTACCCGTTAGCGTACGTGCGTATAACTCGAATGGGTAGTAAGATGCGGTGATGATGATGATAATAATAATAAACACCTTTTGAAGTCCATTCGAGCCTTCTCCAGGCGGGTGCCCTGTCAACGAGTCTTTTAAGCTTTGCTCTTGAAAATATCAAAAGAGATGCAGGTGAGGATCGTGGCAAGGATATTAATGAGAGGGGTATAATTCTAGCATCTCCTTTTGGGAGATTCTCGTGGAAAAGTAAAACAGACTATCCCACATCTCAACGGTGCTCAATACATAGGTATTGTTGCTGACCAAAAGAAATCCAAATACAATTGCATGTAAAGAGGTGCCAAACCTTCTTCCAAAACCCTTACCTATGGCATGACTTTCTAATGTATAATCTAAACTTGTATTTGTAAAAATAAAACAGTAGCTAAATATAATTAGATATAAAATTTTACAAATTTAAACTTAATATGGCACAGAAAAATCAAAGTGTTTGAATTAATGAAAAAAATTGTGTGGCTCACCGAACAGACTTTATCCCGCTTTTATCTTAACATATATTATTATTATCACCGCGTCTTACTACCCGTTCGGGTTATACGCACTTACGCTAATGTGTAATGGTAGGGTGATTGTGAGATGAAATGAAGGACCTACAGTTTAACATGGAATCCGAACCACGGTGGAGGCCTGGCATTCCCCACATTCACAAGATGTCTTGTCAGAGGTGAAGGAAGTGTTTGGTAATCAAATAAATCTTTGCCGGGACCAAGGATTGAACCCCAGCCGCCAGCACAGAAGTCTGACACCTTACCCCTAGACCGCCAGGTCACCATCTTAACATATACATTTACTCTAAACTCGTACGATTTGTGAAAAAAATAATACGTCTATACATTGTTGTAGAAACAATAAACCCAATATCATAATTGAAATAATATGCACTGTCACTTACTTACTCTAGAGCATTAGAAACTAGGAACTCTATTACAGAACCATTAAGAATAGATAGATATATTTGTCCACTATAGAGCATAAGAATCAAAATAATTTTCAAAGACCTGAAATAAAAAGTATACATATTTGCTTATAGCTGAGAAACTATTGGTTTTATAAAATATGTTTCAAATAAACTATATTTATCTGTATAATTATCAGTTATTTCGTATCTTAAATAGTTGCGGAGACATTATCAAAATGTGAAAATTTACTTTATGCAAAGTACCCTCAAAAAAATGTCATAATAAAATGAAGAATGATACTTTGTTTGTAAAGATAAACAGTGTATAGATATAAAATTTAATAAAAATCGTTAGAGCTAATTTTGAAAAAATATTTTTTTTTATCTTTTTGCCGTTTAGTAAACTACCCTTAAATTTAGGGTTAGAAATTTAATTTCAAAACCCCCTCGGGGGAACCTTAATAATCTTATTAGTCCCTCTAACATTCTATACAAGGAAGTGTATTATCACGATACTTACAGCTAAATACAACCTATGATATGATCTTAAATATCTAATATTCTCTTTTTGTCGCATTGCGCTAAATTATTTCTAGTACTGCCCAAATTAGAACTAGGTTATTAAACCTCCTTAACCATTTATTTACAGAAACGTATTTTTTCTTTCTTTCAGAAAATCATAACTTATATAACTTTAATTAAAACAAACCCTTAATTCGTCAAATATGACTCTCTCTTGATGTATCAAGGCTATAACCCAGGACCTTCAAGCACGGTGTGGGAATGAGCAGGGGAGGGAGAGAGAGAGAGATTTAGACGTTATACTTCATCCTGTCGATAATTTGGTATGTTTGAACGTTGTAGCACACAGCTTGCGTGTGGGTACGGGGGAGGGGGGGACGCTCTTGTATGTCACCGACACACTCGCCAACTAATTGCCACATGTAAATATATCGTAGGAGGAGGGGTGGCTCGACAGAAGCTAGAAGAGGTGGAAAGGGATGTTCAGTAAAGCGGCAGGAAGGTATTGGTGTATAGAGAGGGTACATTGATTGATAGAGGGTGGAGGGCGAGGGAGGGGGTAGACAGCTGGGACCCGCGACAAAGCTCATCAGACATACCTTATAATGATATACCTAGTTATTTCCTGCAGAGATACGTTTCAGGACTCGACAGGAATAGGTGATTTGGGTGAAAGGGGTAGAGGTTGAAGCACGTCATTACAGCGCCACGAGCAACCATGTTCATGGCTTATTAATTTCATCGCTGTTGTCATTTTAATGAAATATTATTTGTGTTAAATTTGACGGGTGTGATGTAACTATGCGTGTAGTATTTGGTAATATATTTTGTCAGTAGTAGCTTAGCGGCTTCATTACTTGTAATCATTATAACAAGATGATAAGTTGTACAGATCACGTGCATTTAAAAAGATTCAATTAATCTTCGATGGGGCAAACCAACAACTGGCAACGCAATTTGAAGTTTTGTGGGGGAGGCAGGATTTTTTACTAGATTTACTCATTCATAACAGTAAAATAATGTGTTCAATTTTAATAGATAATTGGATGAAAATTCACATACTAGTACATTAAAATATATATTTGTTTAAAATTGGACTCAACACTATATTTATGTAATATTTGATAATTATTGTAGTATTTAGGGCTTATTATTTAAACGCGAAGATCATATCAGCATACGACTTCCAGACTAGCTTAACACATGCCAAAACGTTTAATAAAATACACACAACTATAAAACATTGATATCTAAAAAAAATTATAGTACAATAAACTCATTAACAAATAGTAAACATCTCCCAGTAGAATGAATAAACAAACTTCTCTGGAATTTGGGGTCAATCACGTTAACCACCCAGTCATGTGGATGGGTTTCATTTAGAAACGTATTAAATTATATAAAGTAGTGCCCCATGTCCATGGATAATACGTTCCTAAATCTACCACAGTCACGTGAAACCACGGATAGCACCGAACCATTATATAATGTGATATTCATGTAACACACACAAACACGGTAAAGTTTAATTATTCCCAATAATACATTACCAACTTTAAATAAAGTACAAAATAATAATAATAAAGGGTACTGTACACTACAGTGTACTTACTATTATCCATTATTCTTGCTGAGACGATCAAATGATGATGATGATGGTGATGACGGTAATACGGCACTATCTATGCCCACGATGAGGAAATGAAGTGGTGTGATTATTTAGTTGTTGTGACTTATAAACAATATTTTTCTTTAATTAAAAATAAATAAAATTGGGTAGCGGTAAACCGCGGATAGCTGAAATCATGGATACTGAATCAGCGGATACGGGGGTCTTACTGTATATGTCTTATAGATTCACTATCAAAATTTTTGGAAACATTTAAAAGTATCCTTTGACTCCTATTCTAAAATTGACATAATATAAATACCAATTATAAATTAAGACATAGTTTTCTTTTTATCGCCGCGTATTACTAGTTATTCAGGTTGTACGCATATATTATAATTAATCTAATGAGATTGATATAAGGAAGGGAACATTATAGAGATAGCTATCCCGAATTTGCGTGAAAGGAGAGTAAGAAACCACTTAATAAAAATTACCCTCAGTAGACCCGACCAGGATTCGAGCCCCTATCTTTCCGTAAAGAGTAGGCCAGTCTAACACGAGAGTGACGCCTTAAACCATTCGGCCAATGAAGCGATTAAAGACATATCTTAACGAATTCAAAGAACCGCATTGGTGGGCATGTGAAACAAATGTCAAACTCATTTAGTCTAGTTTGCAGGTAACGTGGAGGTAAGGACTTCTACCCCAGACGGGTGTATTGAGTTGTTTTTTCTAAATTCTTTTACTCTTCATCCATACAAATGTGTGTACAATTAATTTAAATACTAATTTCATCATTCTTAGCCTAGAGTAATTAAACTTTGAGAGGTTGGCTGGTTAGTAAGACGTGATTTAAAAAAACAATATCGCCTACAACTACGGGCCATACAAATTAAAACTTCTTTACTCCACAGTTTTGTACTAAATCATTCTTGGAAGTGTTTGTATTACTACAAATGTTTTATCTTTGAGATCTGTGGTCGGATATTATTACTTCTCGCTGTCCACTAGGAATGGAAGACAACCGCGTGTCATGAGGTCACACCAATAATTGCAGTAGATTCTTTCTTTACCCCCCCATTCCTTCAGTTCGTGAGAGCCATTGGAGAATTCGAAAGACCGCAGAGCTCATCCAACAACCAAACCCAGGGTTTCAGTGGTTTCTCGCGTCACTTACTTTATTCCTCTGTTTGTTTCTAGAACAGAAGAGAAAGAAAGCTAATACCAACGCATGTAAACTTATTAATCCCAAAGCGTATAACCCAAACGGGTAGTAAGACGTGGTACTAAATAAAAAAAATAAAAAATCCAAGCCTACACAATGTATTAGTTAACGATTCACTAGATTTATACTATATTTGTATAGTATTTAAACATTTGGTCCAGTTTGCTGGTAATGTGATGTAAGGGTTTGAATCCAGGTAGGGTGTACTTAGAATGGTTTCTTATGCATGGTTAACCACTCTTTCTCTACGAAAATTTGGCTGCACTTGCTATAAAAAATTATCTTACTGATTCCTAGCAAACTAGAAATAATGATAATAATAATATATGCATACAGCCCGTGTAATGTGACTTGATGTCAAGGAAAAGAATCCCAGAAAAGCCTGTAAATGTATTATTGGTGAAATTGAGACTTAACCTTCAACTATTATAACTACTATGATAAATTAAAGACTCGTTGTCACAAGAAATTGTGTGGACTAAAAGGCTAAGTTTATTTGTAATTCATGTTCTGATATATGCCATTGATTAATAAAGTACAAATACCCCCAAACATACACTTAAGATAATAATTAATTAGCAATTGTATTACACCTTGGTGGAGTAGTTGGCTAACGCGCTTGTCGTGTTGAGCTCGACTGCTGAGGACGGGTAGATCGAGGTTCAAATCTCGGTTAGGTGAACTGGGG
>CABEEJ010000618.1:164712-183547 GCA_901482245.1 Timema douglasi
GGGGGGGGGGGTTCCTAAATGGTTTTACACTCTCCCTCCACGCAAATGCGGGTTCACTTCCTTTAATTCAACCTTCCTAATTCCTAATCCATTAGCTTAATTAGTGCTTAAAGCGTATAACCCAAACGTGTAGTAAGACGCGGTGCTAAATATTATTATTAATATTTATATTAAGATTTAATATATTCACCAAGTGATAATCTTTGATAGCAGCTATTACTATTTAAAAAAAATTGTTTTTACAAATATAAAAATATTATTATATAATTTATTTGATCAATATTTAATTTCCTTTATCAAAATTTTTCTTAAGCAAGCTGATAAAGAATAAAAGGCTACTAGTATAATATTGAATGTGCTATATCAGAGATGCCATACAAAAAAGCAACCATGGTATTAATATGTGTTACACAAATTATATCAAACATAATAAATAAAGCTAAACATTTATGAATCTTAAGGACAGATGATTAAAATCATAAAATGTGTATATTCCCATCTTTAAGTATACTAGAACAATATCATATCAAAGTTGTGTAGACCACATTCAATAAAGTTTACTGTTATTTCAGAGATATATTTATCATTATTCATAGCATGAAACCACTTCTTAGCCATGTACAGCATAACTCTAATGCCTATTCATAAATCTTATGGTAACACGTTTTAATTAAAGGTAGCCTTGAACCAAGTTTCCTATTCAAAGTTACTTCTGGTCTAAACGGCTGCTCTGCCAAACTTTGGAGAGAGATGCAGACACAACACGCAACAAATATATAACTGACAAATACGGGATGTGGTACATGTTACCCGAACATAAGTTTGTAAAATATATTCTTCAGGCTGGTTACATATTTACACAACTTTATCTTAGTCAAATAAAGTTTTTACTCCTTTAGAATTTGAAGTCGTGACAATGCAAATTTAATAACGCTTTCATTTATTAACATCCTTGTCAATGGGGAGTTAAGAAAGATAAAAAATAAAAACAAGAGCACAACAGAGGATAAATATAAATACTTAACACCGCGTCTTACTACACGTTCGGGTTATACACTTAAGTATTATTTACATAGGTTAAGAATTGGGAAGGTTGAATATAGAGGAAGTAAACCCTTATTTGAGTGGAGGGAGAGAGGAAGACCATTTATGGAAAACCACTACCAGTTCACCCTAGTCAGATTTGAATCTCAATCCCTTCGTCCTCGACAGTTTAGCTCAACACCAATACAGCGCGTTAGCCAACTACGCCACCGAGGCGGGTAGCAAAGGATAGCATAAACATGCAAGGTGTGTGATCTCAAAATAGTTTCTAAGAAAGTTTCATTAAGTGTAAAAGTGGAGAATATTGGTGATCATGAAGGGTGTACGATGCTTTGAAATGTCGAATTTGAAGGTAGTTATGTGAGATTAAATTATTCCCCCGGAAAACATTTCCTTAAATGTTTTTTAGCAAATTTTCCTTTTAGAAAAGTTAAAAAAAAAAAAAATCTGAGGAAGAAATTCTGCTATATAAATGGAAAAATATTGCAATCAAGATACTTCCCAAGTCTTAAAGTTAACACTTCAGTTTGATTTATTCCAAGAATATTCCTAAATTAACTACAATAAAGCAGTAACAGTTATTCTAGTTCACTTCTCACACTCACGTATTTATTACAGGGTATTATGGTTGAACATAAATCATCTGAAACTTTTACCTAAAAATGTAAAACTCTAAATGCAACTATGTATTTGTATTATTTTCTCGGTATATCATCAGCAAAAGAATGCCACTCTGGTCTAGTGGTCAGAAACCCTGGATACAGATCCACGGGTCCCAGGTTTGATCCCTGACATTTCCAGAACTTTTTCGTGAAACAGTAGTTCTAGAACAGAGTCAAACTCAGCCTTGTAATGACAAATGAGGAGTTTCTTGAATTAATAAGTAGCAGTTAGTTCGCTTCTAATTTAAAAAATGACCTTAGCACACCTATAAGTACTATAATGAGTCACCAGAATATATCAGTATATCTCCAAAATCAAAAAACAACTCTATAGCGTGATCCCGTGATTGAGCTAAAAATGGTGAAAACATTGCCAATATTTTTGGATGTAGGGTATCATGTGGTCAGCACAATGAACCTTTTGGGCTTTAATTTCAGTTTTCAAGACAGGAGCTGCTACTCGGAGGCATATAGCAGGACTATGACCCGTTTGTATTTTTGTTACTATACAGACATCATCAATAAAGAAATGGTTAGAAGAAATACCAGTAAGTCTGTCTGGTAGTGAGATAAGGAACAGTTGGGACTTTCTGCTCAAAATCCTCAAGTTTTAACTTTACAAATTCAGGATGTGGATCAGTATATACAAAGTTTTGGGCTATTTAATCAGGAAGAAACATTTTCTTAGGTGGTGTGTGTTTGTATATATATATATATATATCTTTCTAAAGATAAGATCTCAAAAGTTGTCAGCCGTGTTTCCATGTAATTATACAGGATGTCCACCATTACCACCATTAAAGTCCACTGTACTGAAATTTATGTTCTTAAAATTTGGAGTCTTACGGTAGATATATTATGTTTGATAAAAATTATAATCAAAAGTACAAATGTATGATAAGATTAATTTACTAGATTAACAAATTAACTAATATTAACACCTAGAACAATTCACAATTTAAATCTGAAATCATAAACAAAAAGTCAATAGTATTAAAGTAAATTGTCAAAACTTTACTACAATGTTTTTAAAGTTTAAAAAGTTATAAAAGACTGTAACATCTAAGAATACCGATACCATTTGCCTTTAGAAATTTTTAAAAATCTAAAAATATATAAATTAATTATTTTTATCAGTTATTTGGTCCATTATCCCTACATATATACATTTCTTTGGTGCGCAATCTTTCGACAGTTATTCATACCATCATCAGCCTTGAAAATTAGTATTTTGTGACTCATCTACGTTATAATATACATACAGGCCTATATTTGTCTTTTTAATTATAATTATTGTGAAACATCATTTATTGAACAGTGCCTCAAGACAATAACCAAGATGTGTTTTTTTTAAATCAAGGTAGATACGTTGAGGTCTGGGAAAATAGAATACGACTTTGCAAGTAATTTTAGATACTGTGGAGCAGTAACCATTCGATAACATTAGTAAATAACTAAAATATAATCGAATTATAGATGCCAACGATTTACCTTAGTACAAAATATCACACTAGATGCCATCATTGTAATTTTCTCGATCTCTCCTTTTCATTGTCTGAACATTTATCGCAAAGTAATCGTGTGACATCCACGTTTATCAATAAACACTTTTTGTCTCAAAGGAAGTTTTATACGTATCGGGAAATCAAGGAAAACCCAGAAAAATCAGTGAATTCAGTGTAACAAGGAAAGTTCTTGGAGAAGTTGAGAAAATGTTAAAAAGTCACTGTAAATTTCATATGTTTTCAAATCTCAAAATACAAGTAGATAGGTCTAGTATTAAAGATAGTTCTACATTTAAGGTTTTCACACACATATAGTGTCTGATGGTGACTTCCTAACCATCAGACACGTGTTTTAATTATATATAATTGGTTTGTGGTAGAAATATCTTTCTGAGCCTGAATAGCTATAAATGTATTCATTACTTAAATAATGACCAGCCTCTTGGTATAGTGGTTAGCATCACTGACTACTGATCTAGAGGTCCCGTGTTTGGTACCATAGGTATTTCTTCTACCGAAAGGGTAACTGTTCCTATGGTCACCGTAATCTGGTTGATTAGGCTTAAAATTTCCACTGGATCCACACCGTAATAATCACTATTATCAGTTATCTTAATAAGGGGTTTACGTGTAGACAGTTTCTAAGGTATACTCTGGGCAGCAACCTGTTCTCACAGATTAGCTAAAAGTCTACATACACGGTGACTGAATTAAATACTGCATCTGTCATTGTCAAATATATATTCTATAATCTAGAAAAAATAACTAATAGAGTTTATAAGGGTATTAACTTTGTTATGTAACATATTATGCTATTTGGCATTGCCTTCTACCATTACTTTACTTATATCTTATATATTTGTTAAACCTCCACATTATACAGCATATAAGCTATTTCTCTTCACAAAATGTCAAGGCTGCCGTGTGCTTGCGTCAATTAGCAACCATTTATATGGAATTCGTGTTATAAGTAACATCCATTTAACTGAGGGTAATAGATTTAAAAAAGATATGTAGACATAATATAGTTCCAAAAGCCCTATATGCAAATTGGATAAATTTATTAAGACCAATCTTAAAAAACACATTTTATCTAATACTGTTGTGTCAAGCTACATAATATTAAATATAAAACAGTGAAAATATCGCATTTTTACTTTATCATATCAATAGAATATATTGTGATCGTAAGAAAAATTGATTTAGAGTTTATAAACGTATTTAACGTTTTATGTAAACACGAACCAAAAAAATTGATTTTTACAATTTTGTATGTCTGTCTGTAAGTCTGTTCCTGGCCACAGATCCAAAACGGTTTAATGTATTTTGTACAAACTTGATATTTATATACTATAGACTATACCACAATTATTTTTTTACAGCCTAGAACTTTATTTAAATGTAGTTTACTTATAAGTAACTCTCATTAACTACAGATATTTTGAAAATGTCTTAGATATATATTCTAAACAAAATTAACTTAAGATTTGTTCGACATGAAAAAAAAGCACAATAAAATTGGTTTTTGGGCAAAATTTCGTTGAAAATTAGTTTACTAAACAGCAATTTTTCAAAAACTTTAAATATTTTACAAATGGCTCAAATTATTTGTCCCAAATGAGTATCTTGGGAGTATTTGACACAACAAATAGCCCTATGTGCTGTGTTTTGGGTAAATATTCGATAAAGAGTATTTTATTATGGAGTAATTTTTGAACATTAGAATTATTTTGAAAAGGGAACTAACGATATTCCTTTAAACGTATATCTGGGCAGTGTATGACATTAACCAGACAAATAAAGCTGAATACTTGTTTTGGAGAAAATTTGGCTATGGTAGCTTAATGATGACTTCTTTTTTATTTGAATATTTTTTTTAAAAAACATGCCTTAGGGATTTGGTTCAAAATTCGTATCGGAAGACTATTTTACATAATTTATCTTTATTTATCTCAAATAAATTAATTTAAAGGCCGTTTACCTAAAACAAATAATAAAAAATTTGAATATTATAGAAATTGGCCTTGAAGGTTGAATTTGGAATAGGAATTTATGATCAGTTTTTTATGATAAATAAAAATACTTTTTATTTTTAAAAATAACAAATATTTTAGGGTAATTTACAAATATATTGTTTTTGAAAATTTGAATTTTGTTAAATATATTTGAAAATTTGTTTTAAAATGTATATATAAAGAACGAGTATTTTGATTAACAAAATGATTTGTTTGTTTTTAGATGTTAAACTTATTTGAGGGTAGTTTACTAAAACCCTATTTTTGATTTTCTCCGAAGCTATAATACACAATATGAGAAAGTTTGTGATATTGCGTCGACCCATTTATTTTTATTTGTAGCTTTCCTTATAGGTATAACTTACTTACACTATGTCATTAGGAAAGCAAAAGTTAATTGCACTTACCAAAGTACGCCACCTATCCTTATTTTGAGCTAGCAATATCCAGTCCACCTCATTAAGCCCTATCTCTTCCAGGTCCATTCTAATGCTATTCTTCCATATGCGTTTAGGTTTTCCTAATGGTTTATTTTCATTGGGTTTGCCAGTCAGTACCCTGTAAATGATTCTAGAATCATCCAATCGCGTTGCATGTCCTGACCACCGTAATATGCGAGACTTGATTATCCTAGACTGTCTTGTTATGAGCACAGGGTAAGTAACCAATCATTATATAGACTCCTACCCTCCCTAGTCGCCTCATTCCTTTTTGGATCAAATATTTTCCTAAGAATCTTGTTTTCTAACACCCTAAATTATTAATGTAAGTGGCCACATTTGACACCCATATAGAAAAAACTGTAAAATTATTGTTTCGTATATTCCAAGTTTCCCATTTATTGACAGCAGGCGAAATGTAAACAAATTACTGACCAAGTAATAGCATTCGTTTACCGACTATATAATTTTCCTAATTTCCTATTTAATATCGTTATTGCTAGTTAAAATATTTCCTAAATATTTAAATTCATTAACTCTGACAAATTATATGTAGTTCGAACCAATCTTTAAATTACTGTCCCCAATCTGTGTTCTCTCTGGGCTCATATACTTGGTATTTTCAGTGTTGGCATGGAAACGTTTCTCAATAGCCTCTAATATAATTTCTAAATTTCTTGCAATAGCTTCATTACTATTGCCTAACAAACTAAGTCATTTTCATATCTTAATAGCTGCAAAGTTCAATGTACCGTATAGTGTCAAGCCTTCCCTAATCTCTTACATTAATCTAATATCATACTCTAAGGCTATACTAAATAGTAATGGGGAAAGCATTTCCTTGTTACAACCCATTATGTATATCTAACGTATCTGAAGTGATGTCCAGTTCGTACCCTTCCACGCGTATAAGTCAAGCATACTTCACTTATCATATTCTGAAAATTGAAAAATGACACCTGGACACGGAAATCGAACCCGGGACCTTCGGCTTAGTACGCCAATGCTCTTACCACTGAGCTATCCGGGATTCGTTCCGTGCCCATGGTCATTCTTACCTCATAGTTTAAGGCAGAGTCTTTGATGGACGTGCGGAAGTCATCAGCTTATAAATACGTGATTACATAAGATCACAGCCATCAGACAACGCAGCTACCCACGACTCAGTGATTGGCAATTATTGCAGCCATTTTTACAATTATATTATAATTGTAATGGAATGCATATTAATGAATCAGATAGCCGAAGCTATCATTATGCATTTTAGTTGAGGATAACACCATCAAAATATCAGATTCTGAAAATTGAAAAATGACACCTGGACACGGGAATCGAATCCGGGACCTTCGACTTAGTACTCCAATGCTCTTACCTATCTGATTAATTAACATGAATTCCCTTACAATTATAATATAATTGTCAAAATGACTGCAATAATTGCCAATCACTGAGTGAAGAATGACCATGGGCACGGGACGAATCCTGGGTAGCTCAGTGGTAAGAGCATTGGCGTACTAAGCTGAAGGTCCCGGGTTTGATTCCTGTGTCCAGGTGTCATTTTTCAATTTTCAGAATATGATATCTTGATGGTGTTATCCTCAATTAAAATGCATAATGATAGCTTCGGCTATCTGATTCATACTTCACTTAGCTTGACAAGTGTTTTGGTTATCTCAAACTTAACTAAAACTCCACTCAATTTCTTTATTTTAACTGAATCATAGATTTAAAAAAAGTATATGTACCATTTATGGACTATCATGTTACATCCCCACTTTTTTCCTAATATTTGCTGGATGATAAAAATCTGTTCATTTTTCTCTTAGCACTGCGTCTTACTACCCGTTCGGGCCATACGCTTGTAGCGTGTTAAACGTCCCGTTTAACAGGTACACTCAAGATAGCATACATATGATTAACACGATGAATACAAGAGCAAATATATTCTAATAATGTGTGGCAGATATTAGCTCACAGTGAATTCATGTTGCCGGGAAAACGCCCAAACTTCAGGAATGTTCTCCAGCTGACTGTTTCTGGAGGATCAGCAAAACTACATCTCACTCGCAGGCCCCCCTCGATGAAATGGCAGAGCTGTTTCTTTCTGATCTCCACACCATTTACGAGTGCTAATTGTCATTCAGCGCAATTTTTCAACCTCCCCTACCCTCTTCGTGTCCGGGTGAAGAGCCTCCCCGAAGACGTCAGTTCTGTTTGTATAAAACGGACTTTCCTCACTTCAGATTTTATTGTGTGGAGGCAGACGCAACTTCGTAGCGGAATGTGTGCTAAGTCCTATTTAATATAGACTCAACCTCGCTCGAGTTGATTGCAAGTACAACAAAGGTGCTTTCTCCAACTGTTCCTTATTGGAATTACTGCTTTTATTGTGACCGATTAATTTCTCGTAGCTATAAAAGGACTCTTTAGAGTAATATCTATTTAAACCTTATATAATTCCTTTATCCTATTTTATTTAAATGAACTGGTTTGTTAAACTCTTATATCTTTCTTATGTTTGTCCCTTCCCAAACCTTAATTTTATAATATTTTAATAGTAATCGTCACTTCTTTTATATGAGAGGAGAAGCGTTGGTTCACGCTTGATCCGTTGTGGATCTATTTCGTTGAAATCCACGATGATGATCACCAATTATTGCCTCAGCATATGGCGTCAATCTTATCATATAACTTCAATGTTATTTTTTATATATACAATCTGGAAAAGTCTATGGATTTAAAAAAATACAAAATTTCTTATCTCTGCTAAGTTAAAGTTATTTTAATTCCGTAATAGCTTAGTAATTATATTCTAGTATTGGAACTTTTGCGGGCTTTGGTTTCTATCCGTGAAATAAAAACAAGTTTTTGTCACGTTTACAAGCACAGTAAGGTGAAGCCATAAATAAAGTGATTTATGGGACATGTAATAACGGGTCTAGGGGATGGGCTTTGAAACGAATCTAGTACAATTGCTGTTTTTGTTTATTTTTTAAGAATGATTCATTGTTTCAAAACTACTAAGCTTCCTTCAGGCTCACTGGTAAAATGGAACTATGGGTGTATCCATATCAGTGATCACAAAGTCTAAATCATTTATATTGCAATATACTGTATTTCTGATAATGGGAAGATCGTGGTTCAAACGTTGGATGAGTGTCTTGGGAGTAGTTTTTCAAGTGTGATAAAACACTATGATGTTCCTAGTATCTTTACATGAGAGTGTGGAATCACTTCTCTGAGGCAACCTTTCTCGTACCTTACTCTTAGATTCAACTATGAGAGCCCTCGTAACGAACGTAATGCTTTTTCAAAGCATCTATTTCTAGAGATATAGTGATCATTAGTCAAAATATGTGGTTGGTAGGTAGATAGGTAGGGAAACCAAAGTCGATTATGGTTGATGTATAGAAAAAAACTTTAATATTTGTGTCACCCGCTTTGGTAGCCACATGGTCTAAGCCCTAAGGCATCAATCTCGCAATAGACTAGACTGCCGATGTTAAGGAAATCGGGGTTCGAATCCCAATCAAGTGTTCCGAGGGTGGTTTTTCCTAAATAGTTTTCAACTATGTCTCCTAGTAAATTCTGGAACACTTTATCAAAATTAAACATTATTCATCCCTCTTCAATCCTAACTACTTAGCGTAATTAGCACATATGTGTTAAGCCTGAACAGATAATAAAATGTGGTGCTAAAAAAAGTATACATTGTATGTATGTATGTATGTATGTGTATGTATGTATGTGTATGTATGTATGTATGTATGTATGTATGTATGTATGAATACACACATTGAGAAAGCGAGAGAACTTATTGAAAAGCACGCCTCTCAGCTAAGTGAAGTGTGTTAAGTTGTATTCAGAGGAGAGGCACTCCATGTGTGGTCGATCTAGGCTGAGTCACTAACGATGCAGCTCTATGGGGATTGGAGAGGACTCCAGCTAGGGTAGAAGTACCTTCAAGTGGTGATAAGCGCCTCTCTCTTTGTCTTTGTACTTTATCATCATCTCTTCCTCCTACCTGTCATACGTTGGCTCCTGATCTCCCTTGGCTTCTGTCCTATATTCCCATTGACCATATATCTTATTTATAAACTAAGTTTCATTATATTCAGATTTCTATTATAAGTACCGGTAGTCCGACTTTTTAGCTTAGTTAGTAGCGCGTTTAGCTTTTGGGTTTGATTCTCGGTACTACCTTGAACATAATAATTGGTTTAATTGGACCTTCCTCTTTCATAGTAATGAATAAACGTCATGAGTACTATGTTTATTCTAAAACTAAATTGGTTTTAGGACTTATTTTTATTTCGAAGTTTTACGTGTTTTCTTACGTTGGTGGATTTATCAACATGTATTACTTTAAATGATAATCTCTGTTCAACAATTATTATTGTTGGGTATATATATATATATTTATTTGCTTTTAATATGTTCGATAAATTTAGCTCTTAGTAATAAGTCTTCTAAGCCCACTTTGGTGGCCGCATTATCTAAGGCTACACTCTCACCATAGATTGGCTGGTGATGACAGGGATATCGGGGTTCAGATCCCAGCTGGGTGTTGATCTACTTAGGGTTATTTTACAGAAATTGTCTTCCCCTCTTCCTTCGCGTAAATGCGGGTACACTTCCTCTAATGTCAAGCATTCTCATCCCTAACACATTCACGTAGTTACAAAACAAGCGTATAGCTCGAAAGGATAGTAAGACGCGGTGCTATCATAAAAGAGGTAGAGCTTCTACCATCATGTCAGGAGTACCGGTTTCGATTCCAGTTATGGCTTAGGTATTTATAATTGAATGAATTGGGCCTTCAACTTTCACAGTGATGAATAAAGAAACGGTATTTTTTTTAAATTTGCATCACGTCTTACTACTCATCCAGACTATCTGCATATTTACACTAATGATGGTAGGTATAAATAAGGTAGAACAAATAGAATGTGTATCAGCATTTGCATGAATGGAAATTAATAAAACTATTTAGAGGAAAACACCTTAGTATACTCGTAGACAATACGAGACTGACGCCTTTGTCTGTGTTTTCATCTGTGCAGGTAAAATAATATGATTAAACGATTTTATTATACTTTCTAAAGTTTCTCTATATTTCCCTTTCAATTAAAAAAAATTATTCTATTTTAAACCGGTGCCCACACCACGCAGTGTAGCTCGATCTATTTAAAGCCCTAAGGAACGCTTAACGACTGCTATGGGCAATAAACTGTCGCATAACGAGCGTTCTTAAAGAGCTGCAACTACTCGTATACTCGATTAAAAAGTAAATTACTTTTAAAAAAAAGACCTAATTAACACACAGCTTTATTACCGATTTGATTGGGTTATTAGCGGATCTTTTACCTATATTTTGTTTTTTTAGAGTATTTTACTATATGCGCTTGATATTATTTCATGATATTCTTAAATCAAATTTACATGTCAAATTTACTCAAACTATTTTTATATTTGTGTCTAAAGTAATATATTATGTTGCAAATACAATATTATTTAGTATTAGCTGATATAAATTCTTTTTGAACACATTTTAATTGCATTAAGGAATTCTTCGTTATATTACTAAGCTATTTATTAAATATCTATTTAAATTCAACATTACTATAATATTTATCTAGACTATACTTACCTATTTATGGCATTAGGAACTTGGAAGCTCATTGCCACACCCACAAAAGTATGTCACCTAACCTTATCTTGAGATAGTTCTATCAACACCACCTAAAGAAATGGCCTGCTCGCTAGTGTTTGTGAACAGCCTGACGTCAGGGACTTACGGCCACCTGTCTCGACAGGAATTATTTTCTTTTCTCTCACAAGTGTTTATGAACAGCCTGACGTCAGGGACTTATGGCCACCTGTCTTGACAGGAATTACTTTCTTTCCTCTCACAAGTGTTTGTGAACAGCCTGACGTCAGGGACTTACGGCCACCTGTCTCAACAGGAATTACTTTCTTTCCTTTCAAAAGTGCTTGTGAACAACTTGACGTCAGGGACTTACGGCCACCTGTCTCGACAGGAACTACTTTCTTTCCTCTCACAAGCGTTTGTGAACAGCCTGACGTCAGGGACTTACGGCCACCTGTCTCGACAGGAATTACTTTATTTCCTTTCACAAGCGGTCAGTTTAACGGATAAATTAACATTGTGTAGATCAGTACGAGTACGAACTAGCATGGTTTTATAGTTTATTCGTTAATTATTCAGGTACTATGGTTCATTGCGAACACATTACAATGTGTTTAACGCTTAAAATGATTTATTAATATTGATTTTAATCATATTCGAATATGTTGTGCGTTTAATACTGTGATTTATCTGGATTGTGTACCTAGTGTGAAATATGTTTTGAAATGTTACGTACATTTTCTAGTGCATTCTAAAAATGTTTTCTTTGTGTGTGTATTATAATTTGGTTATGCGTTTTAATACTGAATTTAATTATATTTAAATATGGTTAATAAGTGTTGTGTACCAAATTTTCAGGGAAACTATAAAAATAAACCTAAGGCCCACGTGTTTGGTTTTCCAAATAATGAAAATATCAAGAATTCAATCCCAAGAAAAGATTTTCAGCTCACTAAACATTCAAGGGTTGGCCATATGAACATATAAATTTTATTGAATGCTAGTTTTTATAGATTTGACGTTTACACACATTTTAAATCCATTGTATTGAAAACTTAATTTAATAATCTTAGAAAAATTATAAAGGCTGGACAGTTGTTTGTATTAAAGTTTTTACTAACTTAATACATTTGGAACATTTTAATTTTATAAAGTAAATAATTAATTTATTCAAGATAAAATTTGTTTTAGTGTTTTTACATAAAACTAATATGATTTTAAACATTTTGTGAATTACAAAATTGTAATCTTCAAGTAAATCTTCTAAACTTCATAATATAAAACCAAATACTACTAATAGAAAGATGTGTGTTTCCTCTAGTTTACAAATTAACAAATTAAGGCTAAATTAAATTAATGTTAGGTCTATTAAAAATAACATACCTGCATCGGTGCTCATGTCAACTGAATTTCAAACTCGTCTAGTCTGATAGGCCATTGATGAGAAGGTCGAAGTTTGGACCCTACCAAATGTATGAGACAGTAGTTACCTCAATGGTTACCAATTATACCTTAGTGTATATGTGGGCACATTTTACACTATTTAAAAAATCAGTCTTTCCACTACTTTCAACCCCGCTAGGGCTACACTTATATTTATCACGATAATATAATAAGGATGAGGAAAGTAGAATTTAGATTAAATGTGCACAAATGTGTGTGTGGAGAGAGTGGGAAACCACTTAGGAAAAGCTACCCTCAGTACACCTAGTTGGGATACGAATCCCAACTTCCATGTCATTGGAAAACCAGACTAAATGAGCTTGATATTTAGACTGCATGCCTAACGGCGTGGATAAGAGTGTAAATCAATGCAAATAGCCGTGGATGGGTGGTAAGATGTATTGTAAAATCAAATTCAAAGTTATTTCTGGGTACATACTTATAACCACAACACAATAAAAAAATTGTATTTTTTAAATCTGATTACTCGTTTTTATAAATAGCTTACCCCAAATATAATATGTTATGATAAAATAAATGTATAGTTTCGAACCATGTCTGTAATTAAATTCTTCATTTAAATCTTTGAGAAATGATTTTAATAATTCATAAGAATAAATAGAAATAAAGTTTTTTTTAAGGTTTTATCTTTAAACTAAATGGTAAATAAGTTTTCATAATAATTTTAATACGGATGCGGAAATAATCAAAAGTGAAGGAATGTTGCCTCGAAATGATTTTAACAAATATTATTAGTCTTTGCGGTGACCTGGCGGTCTAGGGGTAAGGTGTCAGACTTTTGTGCTGGCGGCCGGGGTTCAATCCTCGGTCCCGGCAAACATTTATCTGATTACCAAACCCTTCCTTCACCTCTGACAAGACATCTTGTGAATGTGGGGAATTCCAGGCCTCCACCGTGGTTCGGATTCCACGTTAAACTGTAGTTCCTCCATTTCATCTCACAATCACCCTACCATTACACATTAGCTTAAGTGCGTATAACCCGAATGGGTAGTAAGACGCGGTGCTAATAATAGTAATAATAATATTAGTCTTTGGATCTTTGTTGTATTTATAAAATTCACTACTAAAAAATCAAAGTATTCCGGTATTTATTTAATTTCTAACTAACGTGATTAAATTTTAAACAAACCCCTTTTTAACATCATAAGTTTACTAAATTATATTTTAATATCAAGTTGAATACTTATTTATCGCAGCACATGCAAAGAATGTGCCCAGCTTAGATGAGTGTAAACATTTGTGTACAGGTACGTACGTCCTACATAATATCTATTACCTTTGTAAAGTATATCAAGCTTATATGATGTGATACTTATTTGTAAATTAATAATAATAATAATTATAGCAAGATCGGTTCAATAATAGAATTAAAAATGTTAAAAATAGATGCGTACGAAGTAAACTTACTAATATTGATAAATATTAAAGTAATTAAAAGTAATTTGTAATCAGATTATGCATGCAACAAATGACAAGTGATTATATTTACTAATATATGAACGTAAACATAATAATTTTCGACCTAATTAAGTTAATGTGAACATTCTAAATGCCTTTATGCTTTCCTTCACAATAACATACCGTCCTCAAGTAATATTTTATATTTGGTAATTGTTTTTGTTATAAAGCTCATCAAAATAATATTTGCTTCTCAGGTAATTTCTTATAAATATACCTAATTAAAAATACTTACTGAATGAGATACACAAACAATATAGTGTGATGTAAATATGTTTGCCCAGGAAATGTATTATTTTATATAATTTATGTTAATCTCAGTTGTTAGCTAAATAAATAATTTACTATACTTAAACAAGTAATATCTAACATAAAATGTCCTCAACAATAAATACAGAAAACAACATTTGATTGATGAAATTACCGGTTCGATGTAGAAGAACAAGGAACCTGCCTGGTCGCAGACTTGTGACGTCACAGTAGTGCGCGCAGGCCTTCTCTCTCTGGGTGCTGTTGGTTCTATTCGGTCCACCTCATTATACCCTACTTCTTTCAGGTTAATTATTATAATGTTATCTTCACATCTGCCTCTAGGTCGATCCTATGGTCTCTTCCTTTTGGGTTTGACAAACTAAGGAACAATGGTATTCAACACCAGATAAGAATAGAATTCAATTTTTTTTAATATCAATTGCTTTATCTAATATCCTTCTCTAATTCATAATATTTTCTGTTATAGCCTCTTTACATTTAATCTTATATGTCTTATTTAGTTTTTTGATTTTAACTCATTTGTTATCCCTATATGAATTTTAATATGTTATCAGCGTATAACCCGAACGGGTAGTAAGACGCGGTGCTAAATATTTTTTTAATATGTTATCTTTGTATGTGACTTAGACTCACATTTTTAATCTGTTATTTAAGCTTTTTAAACATTGTTGAGAGACATTTAGTGTAATTTTCTTGAAACTGTCCATTGATTTCAGATTTTCTACTTATTATATCATTTTTTATATCTTACCTATTGTTCTTTTTGACTTTTAAGAGTGCCAAATTTATTTTAAAAAATTTATTAGTTCTTATTAATTTTTATTCACATTGAGTTCTATTATTACGATTAGATATTTAATAGACTGTAGTGTTGGTTTGGAACAATTTAGATAGCCAAATGCGTTACCATTAATGAATTATGTATTCAACATTATATAGACTGATTTATTTAAATAATTTGAGCTTTAATTGAATATACAAATCAGTGTGTGAATTGTTTTCAATCTATTTATCTTTTTAATTAATTTTAGTTTAATATTTACTTATAATTGAATCAACTGTAATATTTATGTGTATAAGCTCTGATTAAATTGAATAAATGGACTTTAATTCATCATTTAAATACAATCCGCTATAATTTTTTTTATCACCTTTACCCACACATAGATTGATTGATTTTACCTTAAGGTACCAAAACCCTTTCAGAGCACACTAATTTAATATAACACTTACTTATGAATAAGTTCAAAATATTCTAAGCCATTGTTTAATAAAAATATATTACTGAGATCAAATATTTTCTCAGGTAAACTTAATTCAGTTTATTTTCTTTCGATTAAGCGCTTTTATTAATTTGATAATTATAGTATTTCGCTTAGAGGTAACACTATCCCAAACACCCGAGAATTATTATTTTCTTCTAATTTTATTTTAAATAAACAAAATTTGACTATATTTTCAAAATTTCACAATAATGATGCAGTTCAATTTTACTAGGAAAGTCCTTGAAAAAACACAAACAAATTTTTTGAGACCAATATTAATAATAATTTTCTCTTTAGAGAGGGTTACTTTCTAGGTATTTATAATACATTTTAAAAGTGAAAGCTGCTGATCACTCCTAACCTAACAAACCTAAATGGATCCTAAAGTCCAAATTTCTCTGGTACTATTGTATGATATTTTGCGAGGACACTCACTATCATTTCTGACGTTTTTATTCTGTTTATTAAAAGTGCACGTGTTTCTCATTCCCCCCAATTCCATTCTTGAATATAATTAAATTTCAAAGGTTACGGCGGTGAGATATCTTCCCTTTATTTCCGTAACTTGATCCGTAATTGGCTCGAGTTAATTACTTGGAGAATGAACTATTGTATTTATTATGTATTCTCCGTTTCCGTGTAAATTGCACTACGCCGAGGGTGGGCAATTTCGGCTGCGCCCATTTTGCGGTTTTGTGTGGCTGAGGACATATATCGCCCACTGTTTTATAAGCTTTACACACAAACTCTTGGATTTTATGGCATAAATATCAGTGGCTTCCACCGACTTTGGTATTAGCTTGAGAGAGAAATTATGGAGAACAGGCTGACCTTGTCAACGTAATATTCACTGCCGTCTTGTTAAATTATCTAGTGTTGCTTTCCTAGACTTTGACCTATTTTGCCTCCGAATTGTTAAGGATACTGACGTTAAATTTAAGGGACTTTGGTTTGGTGTCATGTTTATTATGTGAGACTATTCGCATTAGTAGTTTAGAATATTTGTTTGGTTCTCATAGAAAAAATAAGCGTTATGACCGCGATTATTAGTAATAATCTTTGGAAAAACCGTAAATATGTGCAATTTAGCAACAATTTAATTTTATATTCAAAACTTATTTTAAAATACAGCTTTATTTATTTTATTGAAATCCAAAACATTAGTTACATTTATATTAAAAGCATATTTATATTCCTTTAACTAAACATTAATCCCAATATTAGGAGTTAATCGTTTAATTGCTATACAATAATACATTATTAGACTGATGTATTTGGGCTATACCCTTGTTTTTATATTTATAAATATTTTTTGACAGCCGATATTTTGGGCGCGAGGACTACAGCATTAGTTTGATCTTGTCTGGTTTTCCAGTGGTGAGAAAAATTCGTCTGACCTCTTGATGGGTGTACTAAGGTTTATTTGCTATAAATGACTTAGCCTCATCTCTCCACGCAAATAGGAGTACATGTATATCTTCCTTATTTCTATTTTATTAGATGGATATCACAGATGGGTAGCAATACGCCTAGCACGAATAGTACAGGTTGTTTCACTCGCTCTCAGTTACTGACTGATTCTCATACATCAATCACGTCTATTATTTTTATAACAATAAGGGAAACTAAGGGTTCGAAAGCAATTGAAACGCCCTGTACTATAATGCGATGAAACAAGATAAGACCTAACCTGCAAGGTAAACAAAGTGTACCACTTAAAACCTAGAACAACCGGCCTTATGGTAGGTAGCCTCCTGGCTGCTAACCTAAGGGTCCCGGGTTTGATTCCCAGCTTGTTCCAGATTTTTATCGGAAGGGGAATACTTCCCACGGTCACCAAGGTTTTGTTAATTATGTTTTAGCTTGGTTAATATATCCATTGGCCTCGCTCATTCCCTCCTCATCTCATTGGTACATGGAAGGAGCCTCCATGTAAAGGATGCACGATTAGTACATTCGGGCGTCCCTTGGGCAACAATATATTAGTACTGGCTAATCTTTCTGGAAATTGAAACACAGGTTGATGTATTCCAGACACGTCATTCTTCTTATTCTTATCATTATTATTACTATAAGCTAGAGCAATCTTCCAGTTTGTACAGGTTTATTGATATATTTCGTTGTAAATCATGAATGGAGGGATGGTGTGTGATAACGTTGAATGGATAACTTGTTTTAAGTTGAACATAGATAACTTGTCATCATATGATAACAGTTTCTACCGTGCTTCATCACACAGAACTATATGTGGCCCGATATTTGGGATTGATTCCGTATAGATAATCTGTTTATGATATAATTGTATTCGGACCAATTACCACAGATAGTAACTTGACGACTATCCAACAAACTTACCAGATGTTCAAATCTACAGCTTTCTCAAATTAGTATCATTTACTAGAAAAAAATATTAGACCATTTTAGCCTAATTCCCCACCTCTCCCCCCATCATTGTGACAGATGTACATCCTAGATCTACTCAAATGAGAACCAGTAACTAGAAAAACCATTAGTCTGTGTTAGCATCTGACTCCAAATGTGACAGATGTACAGCATAGGTTCAAATTATCAATTGATGATTACATATGGGCTGTCGCCCGCTGATTCCGAACAATTAATAGTTTTAGTTATTATTATCTGTCAGGAAATGTGTATTTCTCCTCTGTTTGGATTTTGTTTGGCTTTATAATTAAATGTAAGCTATTATTGAATGATTTGAACAGTAAAAATGGTGTCTGAATCTGATAAAACTTTAGTTATAAGAAAATGTCCAGTTTTTCTTTTGATTAAACGTGTTATTAATCTATTTTTTTCAATATTTTCAATTAAAATATTGTAAATGCTATAGATTTTAGTTTAATTAGTACATTATTAATTATGCTCTGTGAAATATATATCATGCAATATGATGTAAAAATTTATTTTAATTTTTAACACTACATTGTGAACTATGCACTTAACATTAGCTAAATTGTATAATGCATTATTGATTACAAACCCGGTTTATCCAGATCTTCGGGTGTAAAAAACTATACAGGTTATAATAAAAGGGTAAG
>CABEEJ010000618.1:184356-228642 GCA_901482245.1 Timema douglasi
TCACCCCAATAATATTACAACTTTGCCATTTATACACTGTCCGACCATCACTGAGGAGCTTTCTTTCAAATCCTGATTGAGTGAATATGTAGTTTTCCCATAGGGTGTAACAGGGGAAGTTACAGGGTATTTAGTGTTCACTAAGTGCAGAGAATATAAAGCTCTTTCGCATGACAATACTCCTTGGCTCCATAGAAGACAATGATTAGGGAGTCATCTTTTGTCATTCAAATGAGCTTCTTAGTCTTGGCCCTAAAAATGTACACCCGAGGGCCGATATCCCCATAACCTTAAAAACTATATCACGATAAAAAAAAACATGTCAGTGGCCACATAGTTTAATGCGCTACCCTCGTAATATACTAAACTGCCGAAGATAGGGAGCCTGGGGTTCGATCCCGGTCAGCTGTAATGAGGGTGCTTTCCAATAGAAATATTTTCCACTCTACCTCCATGCAAATGTGAGTACACTTCATAGTAATTAAACCTTCATAATTCCTAACACATTTATTTAATTATTAAATAGGTGGGTGACCTGGCGGTCAGGGGTAAGGTGTCAGACTTCTGTGTTGGTGGTCCGGGGTTCAATCCTTGGTCCCGGCACAGATTTATCTGATTGCCAAATCTTTTCTTCACCTCTGACAAGACGTGTATTAATCACAACTTGTGAATATGTGGAATTCCACGCCTCAACCGTGGTTCGGATTTCACGTTAAATTGTAGGTCCTCCATTTCATCTCACTATCATCATACCATTACACATTAGCGTAAGTGCGTACAACCCGAACGGGTAGTAAAACACGGTGCTAATATTACATAGGCATATAGCCCGAATGGAAAGTAAGATTCTGTGCTAAAATTAACTAGGCTATATTATTTACAGCTTCCTTGTAATGGTGGTCACACGGACTAAACACCAATCGTTTGTCTAGTTTGACTGGGTCATAGGGGTAAATGGGGTTGGGGAAAGGAGAGGATCAGGATTCAATTCCAGGATGTGTTCACAAAGGGTGGTTTTCTCTAAATAGTATCCTCCTCTCTCTCCAAGAAACTCGTGTATTTATTTCCTCTAATAATACATTCCTTAAACACACACCCCAGCCTAATTAAATTCCATTAACTCTGATACGAAGTAAGACCCGGGGCTAAACAAAACCTTCAGGTCAGGTAGTACACACACTGCTTGAATCCAAACCAAGACTTGCGCATAATACAAAAATAAGAAGATGAATCAATATTTCAAACCTTGTCAAAAAGTTAGAACAGAAGAGCGCACTCGCATAACAATTTTAATGCCTCCCACGTCACATCATAGGCCGGATTCATTTTGGAAGAGCTGACAGAGTGAATCGCCTGAAAATTTCCCAAGTGAAAACGAGCAGGCAGAATGTAAAGCAGACGGTAAAGGGAAGACAAGGAGAATAGATGAGAGAAAGAGAGATGTATAAACAGAAGAAAAAGCGAGAACAGATCTTGTTCGGAGAAACTGTTTGAAGATTTATCTACGGCACTTCTTATCACGAGCTACACCCCTCCTCACTCCGTGAGTTAGCTACTCTTGAAAGTTTATGAAACTTTGCTGACTGTTGGAGTATTCTCGACCTTTGAATCTTGGGATGAAAACGTCATTAGGCTAAACATACATATGTATTTTCCTTTTATCACGGGCTTTCTAAATGGTTCCAAAGCTCTCTCCTTCACTTTATCTCATCTCTGAAAGGAGAATCCATTACTTTGTTTGACTTCTTCTATAATTTGGAGTTAAATACTTATATTGTGATCCAAGGAATTACTATCTATCTAGATCTCAATGCCCCCCTCTTTTCTTACCTCATAAACTTCATAATTTTGTCACTGATTATAGAAATTAAGCTTTCCTCGTGACAAAGAAGTAGTTATCTAAGTTTCTGGAGGTTTTTTTTATTTTTTCAGGAGAGGACTTTCCTATTCAATAATTTCACTCCCTATTTATTCAAGGTCCTTTATTTTCCTCAACACTTAGTCATGTCTTTTCGTTTACCTTATGTTTTTGCCTCATATTAAGTTCACTTGGCTAAACTATAAGTCGTAGATTAGATTCTCCGGCAATGCCAAAACATTTATGGTAGGAGAAATAAGAAGCTCCACCCCACCTATAGAAGCCACAAGCCTTAATTTCCTTAAGTTAAGTTAATTTGTAAATTATGTTTTGATGTAATCAGTTGGTTTAAAGAGTGTGCCTTTAAATACCAATTAATAAAATTTTATTTTTATCAGTTTCAAGTTTATATTTTTATTTAATATTTTATTTCCCTATTTTTTATTTTTACTTGTCTTTAACCCCGAAATGACTATGATAGTATTAATAATAAAAATAGAATATTTGCTTTTTTAATTGTTATTTTTATGTGTTTTGCATACTATCCACATTGATTTTGTTAAATACGAGAAGGGAAAGTGAAAAACAATTTAGTAAAAATCACATAAGTACACCCGACTGAGGTTCGAAACTCAATATCCCCGTAACCATTGAACCAACCAGACGGACTAGACTGATGCCTTTGTTTGTATGCCCACCAGAGTAACATTATTTTATGTTATTTTTCTTCCTAAAATTATAAAACTGATTTAAATATACATTAGCAATTTAAAAATAAAATAAATGACTTGAATAGACTTACTAACGTTGTATTGCATGCTTCTCAACTTATTAAAATAAAATACGTTATAGTCTCATCGAAAAATAAATCATAATATTCCTATGGAAATAAAACCCACCATGAAAAGAGAAGTCTTTACTAAAATTTATGTTTCGAATTTTAATGATATTTTAATTTTATAAAAAGATGTTATCGGCTATAAAACTCTTAACTATACAAAGGTCTTAGGTATGTTTTACGTTGACTGAATAAATTAGTAAGCTTAGCGGTAAAGCTTTGCATAATAAAGGGCTCATGTTTTTAGTCCTACTTTTTGTGTGGTACGATATCAGCGAGCTTATAGGCGCGTCCTCTAGCTTTTAACATTGAGGATTCCCTTTTCTTTAGCATATCATACAAAAATACGTCGGGTAGCTTGGAATCATAAAACACCTTTGAACTCTTGGACGCTTTTGAATAAACAAAAAACTTAGAATCCATTCATCATAAGTGTATACTTTGCGTATTTATCAAACTAAACGACCAAAATACTAATTTCAAAAGAAATATGGAAGTGAGTGTTGAATAAATTTTGTTTGTTTTCTATTTACATTGTACGTATACAAATTAACATTTATAAATAATCAAGCTATTTAAAAATGTAATTGCTTGTGATATATCTAACGCGTGAGTAATTTAAGTTAAAACAACAGTATATTCCGAAAGCAAAGCATTTGATCAAAAAATTGTTTAGGACAGAAGAGTTTTGTTTTTTAGGAGTAAAAAGAGAACAGCACTAGTTATTTTTGATTTGGTGAATGTCTCCCAAGATTATTTCAAGGCCAAATTTATTTTTTAACGAAACCTATGATTTTGTCTGACTGCATTTTAATACAACACAAAAAACCAACAACTTACGCAGTTCCTTTTTTTATTCGACATCAATTCTTGAAGGTTTTTAGCATGTGTTTCTTAATAAAAACTCAAGGGTTTCTTATATTATTATTTAATTATTTATTACGTTAAATGATATATTATTTATAACATCATTTGGTTAGTATTTTACTAATGACTGATTTTCAAAAATTGGAACTATTTTTAAAATGGCTCTAATAATATTGTAACATAAATAGTGCCTTCCAAGTTAAATAACATTGCATGATTGTTTTACTTAATTAAGGGTCGCCAGCCAATTATATATTATAAAAATTGGTTTTAGATTACTCTAAAAATTTGGCTTAAAGTTTATATCTTAAATGCACTTAAAATTAAAAACAATATAATATGTTGGTTTTACTTTCTCGTGTCCCTCATGAAATAGGACGTATTGTGTTGGCAAAAAAAAAATCAATATTTTTATTAATGTCTAAAAAGTAGTTTTTTCAACGACATGTCTGTCTGTCTGTCTGTCAATCTCTCTGTTACTTGTTTTAGATCCGAAACCATTTTACCAATCGGGCTAAACTTGGTATTTAGGGTTTAAATTAGTTTCCACACAAGGATTTTTGTTATAGTACATAGCTAACCCTACAATTAATTGTTAGTTTACGGATTAAAGTAGAAAGTATTTGAGTATCTTTAAATTGGCTCTAAAGATTTTGATTTAAAAAAAAAGTGTAAATAGGTAAAGTATAATATTAAAAACGAAATGTCATCTCCCCATGAAAATTACTCATATGGTACTTTACATAAACGGGTATCTCCAATTTGTATCATATAGCCGCAGTTCTTTGTGATACGAGATAACTTATTGGTGCAAAGTTGTAGGACTGTAAAATATTTTATAATATTTTTAGTTCAAATAACATTTTATAAAATCAATATTTTCTGAGTTATAGGCAGATATATTTTTGAATAGTGCTTTGGGAAATAGGGAGTTTAAAATACACTGAACAAATAATATGTCTCCGTAACAGTGTTTAATAATTCATGTTTTCCATCTGGGGAAATGTAACATTCTTTTTTCCCCCATCATGTTTACGTAACAGTTTGTATTATTTGTTTAAGTTGTCTTCTACTCAAACCTAAGAAGAATTTTTTTTTATATATCGAGTCCTTCCGTTTATGGACTCTGTTTGCTGCTATATTTAAAAATTAAAAAGTTGTTAATAATTGTCTTAGGAATACTTTTTCTTTTCTCTTTTCAAATTTTATAAAATGTATTTTTCTACATGAGGACATAGAAGGTACCTCACAGTCCTTAAGTTATAAGCAAATGGGCCCATTTTTAGTTAAGAGAGCAAGAAAGTCTGTAAGATGCTCCCTACTATTTATTTACGAGGGAAATATATTAAAGGCTGGTTTACTAAAAAAAAACTTTTTTTTTAAGTTCTTCCGAACCATTATATGAATAATGAATACGAATGTGGCTTATCATTTTTATAAACATATGCATAAATGCAATAATAATTTTTGCAGATTTTTTTATTTTAAAATATCGCTTAGGAGTTTAATATGAACATCTGCTGAAACCGATTAAGTATATACAACATTTTCAGACCTGGCTTACATCTTAATAGTCTAATATGAACATCTGCTGAAACCGATTAAGTATATAAACATTTTCAGACCAGGCTTACATCTTAGTAGTCAAAAGATATACCGTCACACATACTAAAAGTTCCTCTAAAATTCCCATTTGTAAAAAGGTGCAGAAATATTCTATTTAATAAATTGTATACCCTTTCCTCCTCCTAAGTAGATATATGGATATGCCACTGGTCTAATAGGAATACGTGTGTACAAGTCCTTTACCTACAGTCCAATTTTTCTTATAGAACAGCTAACAGAGTTAATAATTTATTTTAATATAGGCTATTCACACGTCAATCGGATTATATGACTTTCATTTTTGTTAGTAATATAACATGAATAAAACATATTGGGAAGAGACCATTGGGAGGTCCTAGACTCCGATGGGAGTATAACATTATAATGGACATGAAGGAGATAGGGTGTAATGAGGTGGACTGGACACATCTAGCTCAAGATAGGTATAGGTGGCGTACTTTTGTATGTGTGGCAAGGAATTTGAGTCCCTATTATCATAGTATAAGTAAGTGATATAATATTAATAATCAAATATAGTAATATCAATGTTGACCTGACATAGATGTTTATATATTCTAAAAGGCTCTGCTTATGAAAATTGGACACTAGTTCCTATCATGTACCATATTGTGCAAGCTAGGAACCAGGTAATATCTTCTCAGGGATCGTGGATGAAATAGCCTAAGACCACTCTATCCCTAACCTGTCACGGGTTTCCTAAGGCTCAGCCTTTGCTAACAATTAGGAATCGCAAATTGCACCGTTGCATGGTAGCACTGGGAATAAGACCTACTCTACCTAGGGACTCGATCCCCAATCCCACTCGGTCTCTACCCCCTTAACTCCCACCCCACACACTTCCAACATCAAATGCAAACCATTTACCAGATACCTTCTTGAAACTTCTCGCTAACAGAATCACGTACCATGGGCAGTAAGGATGGCAAAGTCTGCTTCTAGAGGTACAGTGGGAGATTATTTTACTATGCTTTTTTAACAGGCACTTTATAAATACAGAGTGTTACAAGTACACTAATTACAAACTTAATTTAAGACAGCAACGCCTGAAACTAATAAACTCAATCCAGTACAGTGCCAAGATTATAAAGTCTGCTTATAATGGTACAAATAAAAATTATTCTTTGAGCGAGATCAATGTGCAATTTATATGTACAAAATGTTTATACAGGCTGGGGCAGAATGTGTTGACACATTTAATAAAACAATATTTTTACTGTTTCAAATAATTAATGCTTTAAATCAACGATAAAATAACACTAAATATTTGACAATTTTGTACATACCCAGGCGATGTCCCCAAATTGTGAAACGAGGTGCCGTTTCAAACTATCTCCATTGATGTCCGGGCCATGTGGGCCGTTGCTCCATCTTGTTTGACCCATATGTTGAGGACATCCATGCCATTACGTTGCAGTTCTATCTCAGAAAGGTCGAACATCAATGGAGATGCTTTGCAAAATGTTTCTTGGGTAGCTTGTGTGACGATTTGGGGACATTTCAGGCCACCACGTTCACCAGACTTACAAAAGCACCGGTATTTTTCTTTTATGGTGGAAGTTGAAGCAATTGAACCAGATGAATTATGCAAAATTATGACAAGATTCTAGAAGAGCATACAACAAGGTATTGAATATAATAGTGGCCATCTTAAGGATATTCGATTTAAAAAATAATAATTTAAGAATATGTAGAAAATTGTCAATCTTTCGTCGTTATTTTAATTTGAAGCATTTAGTAGTAAAAATAGTAAATCTATAATATTAAATGTGTGAGAACCTTCTGCTTCACCCTGAAGTAGACTACTTTCAAACTTAACCCTAATACAGTAAACCATGATATTAATTCACTCAATCCTGTAAAATGTAAGTATTCTAAAGTCCACTTCTATAGATACAGATGCAAACTATTCTATGTGGGAATTTAAGGCGTACTTTCTAAATACAAGGTGTTTCAAGTATACTACCTACAAAATCAATTTATGACAGTATCGCCCACTAAACTATGGCATTAAGTCTTGGTAAAATTCTGAGGTTAAATATAAATACTGCAATAGTTTTAAAAACACTATCTGAGATCGAACTTGGTCCCCAGTCAACTATAATTGGATGCTCAAACCGAGGTTGTGTAAAAGGTGGAATAAATTAAATGTCAGATATTTAGGAAAGGAATGTATAAAGCTGCAAATATAGATCAATTTTAGTTTTTTAAGAGATGGGCAGTCAATTAATTATAAAATATTATACTTATAAATATAGTAGGATTCTGGTAGGAAGAACGGTATCTGACAAAATATACTACTCAACTACTTTCAGGTCAAGTCGTTTGAACTTTTGCTGTTACTTTTGAAATATGATATTAATACTTATAAAATATAATACTGATAATATAGAGACATGCTATCAATGTTTATTGAAATAAATGGCACGGTACACCACACAGAATTTCTCCCACTTTTATCTTAAAATGGACATTTACTAAAAACTCGTAAGTTTTGTGAAATAAAATAATAGCTCTCTCTATACATTGTTGTAGAAATGCTACACCAAAGATCATAAATTAAATAAGATACACTGTTACTTACTCTATGGCATTAGGAACTAGGAACACTTTCAGCAAAATTGAGAAAAGAGAAATATCTTGGTCCACCAAAGAGAATAATAATCAAATTCGTTTTAAAATACCTGAATTAATAAGTATATATATTTGCTTATAGATCATAAATTATTGGTTTTATACAAATATATTTAAATACACTATTTTTATCATTAATAACACAACTTTATAATGATAAGTTAATTCGTATCTCAAATAGTTGCGGGGAAATTCCCGTCAGAAAACTACCCTTAATTTTAGTTTTAGATACCGTATATAATTAAAAAAAAAAAAAACCGGGCGAACCTTATGAAAACCCCCAGATACCAAGTTTTAGCCCAATCGGTAAAATAGTTTTGGCCCTAGCTGGAGGTACAGACAGACAGACAGACAAATGGCATTGCGAAAATAATTTTTTTTTGTTTCAGGGGGTCATGAAACGTCGACATTTATAAAAATCATGAGTTTGATTTTCTTGACGATCACAATACTTTTTCTCCGAGGTGTAGAGATAATAGAAAGGTCTATATTTTCCAAATTATTATTTATATCAGAATTCTTAAAAATAATATATATAGATATATGTGTATATATAGATAGATAGATAGATAGATATATGTGTATATATAGATAGATAGATAGATAGATGTGTGTATATATAGATAGATAGATGTGTGTATATATAGATAGATAGATATGTGTATATATAGATAGATATATATGTGTATATATAGATAGATATGTATATAGATATATATATAGATATATATATATATATTTGTATATATATATATATATATAGATATATATTTGTATATAGATATAAATATATATATTTGTATATAGATATAAATATATATCAACCTGCTTCAGTGGCCGCGTGGTCTAATGTGCTACTTTTGTGGTAGGGTAGACTACCGATAACTGGGAGATCAATGTTTGAATATTTGTAGGGTGTACCGAGGGTGTTTTTTTCAAAATGGTTTTTCATTTTTTCTCCACGAAAATTTGAGTACATTCCCTAAAAATATAACCTCTCTAATACTTAAAACCATTAGCGTAATGAGTACACATATGCATGAGCCGAAAGGTTATTAAGAAGTCGTGTTGAAAAGAATACAGCATTAAATACATTCATAGAAAGCTATTTTTATATGTTGATTTAAATATCAATAATAAAATACAAACTAAAGGGGCGAATAGTGTTTTAACTGATATTAATAGAATACAGGATGGGTTAATATATTCGAAAGGTAAATAGGAAACAAAGAATGGGATGAAAGTAGAGTAGGGCTCAGTTAAACATAAACTGAATAAAAGGATACTCCCAAGGAAAACTCAACTTGAAATAAATATATTATATATTTTTATAACCACATCATATTAACTGTTCAAGCTTTATGCAAATGTAACTCTTATAAATAATTTAGCACAAGTGGATTAAAGAAAAACCAAACAATACATAGAAATAACAACTAGGTAGGCAAATAATCCATATAAAGTTTCAAGATTAAACAACCAGCATGGTATATTAAAATATCTTTCCTGGATTGTTTTTCATTCTCCCTCCACGTAACTGAGGGTACATTTCCTCTAAATTCTACCTTACCTAGCCCTTATTATACTGGTGTATACAATAAATATGTGAACGATTAAATGATTTAGGGGATGCGGTGAATTTTTTTTTTAGTATACATACAGAGTATTTATCCTTCTTTAGCTAATGCCCTTTCACTCAGAAAACATTTGGCAATTTAAACTGACAGTTTCTCAATTTCGTTTTGGCTTTTCTTACTTCTACCCTCTGTTTCCTACCCTCCCTCAGGCCCTTACCCCCCAGTGCGGTCTTTGCATAAGTAAAATTCAATTTTGAGGGTACTTGGATGATGTTTAGGATCAAGTTTCTGGGTTTTCGTCAGCCCCCAGGTTATAAATGTTTGAGATTTTCTTTAGCTCTTTCTGTTCTTTTAGGAGTTACGTGGTTTTATTCATTATACCAACACAAATTCCTGGAAAGTGTTACTCTGAAATACAGTGAAAGAAAAGTTGGTTTTTGAGATGGGGTTAAGTTTTAGTTCTAAAAAATACGGAGGTCTTAGCACTTAACTAAATTACAGAGTTTGTATTGCTTTCCATTTCTTAGGTTCTCGGCGTCTCTTGAAATGACAACAATTTGAAACTTGGGATGATTATAATAATTTAATGGGAGAGTTAATGATTAACATCAATAAAACACACAGTCTGGGTTAATATATTTAAATATTCATCGGTGGGCACTCAGACCAGGCATGAACCTCGGCTGGTCTGATTTACCGGTGAACGGGGAGTTCGGGGCTTAAATCCTTGCTATTTTTACTGAGTCTATTTCCTGAACGATTTTACACTATCATTCCACGCAGATTTGGATACATTTCCTCTAAACTATACTTTTCTCATTTCTACTCCAGTAACGTTATTAAATGCATATATTCCGAAAGAGAGTAAAATCATTATTACATACATACATACATTTATACATACATACACACACGCACATGCACACACGCATACATACACGCATACATATATACATACATACATACACACACATGCACACACTCATTCATACATATCATTCATACATACATACATACATACATACATATACACATGCACACACGCATACATACATACATACATACATACACACGTGCACACACGCATACATACATACATGCATACATACATACATACATACATACATACATACACACATACACACACGCATACATACACGCATATATATATACATACATACATACATACATACATACATACACACATACATACATACATACATACACACGTGCACACACGCATACATGCATACATGCATACATATATACATACATACACACACATGCACACACTCATTCATACATATCATACATACATACATACATACATACATACATACATACATACATACATACATACACACATACACACACATGCACACACGCATACAGACGGACATACATACATACATACATACATACATAATTAAGCCATTCCCTCACGGATTAAGCAAGAAACTGCGAATAAAGCTAAAAAAAACCACTTCGTATTTAATTCATTTTCACACACTTTCTCCACATTTCTCTATCCTTGCATATTACCTTCACTTCAACAACATTCTTAAACCGAGTCACACATGCTCCTTCATTCTTAAAACTCTTAATGTGTCTCTTTTTTACATATTCATCTACAGCACTTATCCACGTCTTACATAGCCTACCCCTTCCTTTTGATCCATAAAATCTACCTCCATATATTTGTTTCGTCACTTGATCATGCTCATCCTCTCAATATACTCAAACCACCGTAAGACACTTCTTTCACATTGGCCAAATGGATTCCCTTTCAAACCACAATCCTTCAGCACCCATTCATTACTGACTTTGTCCATACGAGTTTGTTCACATACATTTCTTAAATACCTCATTCCAACCGCATTCACCATACTCTTGTGTTTATCCTGACAAACCCACGCTTCACATCGGCAAAACAACATTAGCGTTAACAAACTTTTATATACTGCCATATTTGCCTCCTGCCAGTTTCGTGTGGTAATTTTAATAAATAGAGTAAACCAGGCTACTAGTCTTGATTGTACTCATACCCATGACATTATTCACCGATTACGGTAAGGATGCCGTATCGAACATTATTGGCTTTTAAAATATATATCCTTGGCGGAAAAGATGTGGAAGTCTAATTTTAAGGTATTCACTCTCTTCTTATCTAGATGGAGAGGCCCTAATTTGGAAATATTACCCTTGTGGCAATAAAACTCCAACCCAGAAAGTCATCAAAGTCAGTGACACAAGTTATTTAAGCATCACATATTTAGCGTTGGTAAGATTAGCAGGGTCTTTAAACATTTTCACCTACAGTGATGGTCACGTGGTCCATCCGTTAGACTCGCATTTCTTGGACTAGGAAATATATTTGTAAATCCCTCAGTGCACTTGACATAGAATCAAATCCCTGACTTTCTGGCACTGACATTTTATTGTGAACTTGACGTTTAAGAACTCGCGATAACCTCCAATGAGTTTTAACAATATCTTAGCGCCCTATACTTGCGATTAAGTTAGTTTGTAAGTCATGCGCTGACACAACATATCTTTTAAAAGCGTGAGTTAAAGGGGTCACCTAATAAAGTGCTAGTGGATATTATGAAATGCTGATTAACTCATTAAGTGTTAGGTTTTGGTTTTTAAAAATATAATTTTTTCCTAAATTAAGTGAAAAGGTAAAAAATGTATGTTTAGCATTTCAAATGCTATATTTTTAAGTATTATACTGTAGCTCTAAATTAAATATTAAAATATATCAGCTTAATTTCGACAAAGGTTCCCACGAATAGCCTAGTTTTTAATTTAAATTATTTGTTTAGAAACACAAACAGCACACACAAATAAAGTAATTCATTATCACTATGGATCTTGACTTGTTATATACCCCCTAACTCAACAAATTAAGTCTTAAAATTCTATTTGTCATTGTGTATGTGTGAATTTACTATACATCCGTCTTATTAATTGTATCTCTATCTACAGCTGAAAATATTTTAGAGACCTCATTCTAACTTGATATTTATGTTTTATTATCAATTCTCAAGGTGAAAGCATATTTTTAAGTGTAAATTAATTGACTTATATTTGATTTTTGAAAATTTGTAAACATAAAACTTCTAAACAAATTGGTTCAAAATGTATATACTGGAAGTGTTTCACATAAAAATTATAACTCTAAACTTGTTTTTATTTAAAAAATAAATAATTCAAGAGTAGTTTACTAAAGTTTGATATTTAAGTGGGAATTTGTTAGAAATTATGGTAACAATTTTATTAAAAATGTATATCTGGAAAGTGTTTTACATTATAAATATTTCTAGTACACTTGTTTTATGGAGACATATTTATTTAAGAGTGTTTAAAGGATTAATTTTTTAAATATTATTTTTTAGTGACTTTAATGATTTTATTCAAAGTTTATATCTGAAGAGTGTTTAATATGATTAATAAAATAATATTATATTTTAATGAGGAAAGATTATTTAATGATAGTTTACGGTCATCAGATTTTTGAAAATTAATTTCAAACCAAAATAGTTTGTACGAGGGAAAGTATATACGATGGTTTCATTATTTATTTAATAAAGCCATAATAAAAAATAATTATTTTAGTATCGTTTCAATGGTTTTGAAGTTTCATAGCCGTTATTCTTGTAAGGAATACCACAGGGTGAGAATATGTTTCGCTGGCATCCGTAAATCACAAAACAAATAGGGTATCCTAACTCTCTCACAAAAAGCCCACTTATCTTTAAGTTCCTATTTAACCAGTAGTATAACTTTAATTGTTTAAAGTTTCCCCAACAGTTGGATTTCCTTGTAAACCTTCCACCCCCACTCATTTACTCCATACCCTCTTACTTCCCAAGCACTTTGTACCCACCCCTTTAGAGGCCCCCCCTAACAAACCCCTCCTCTGACTCTTAGCACATCCAACGCGCGGTCTGTTTTCCAAAGTCCATCTGATAGACGGGCCTTGCCGCCCGCATCCCTCTCGTGGCGCAACGATAGCTTTGTGATGAATTGCGAGGGCTTTAACTGGTCGGGGTCTAAGGGGTGGGGTGGGTGGTTAAGGGAGTGTTATGGGAATATTTTGAATCTCTCATATTCTCCAACATCACTTCCTCATTCATCCGCTTTAATGTATCAGCGAGGGAGGGTAGATTATTTAAATAAGACTCTGGCGTATTTTATTATTATTAATATTATTATGTATTTATATTTAAGACAGCTAAAATATAATTGGTATTATAATAATTATATTATTGTAACATAATATGAAAGAAGTTACCTTTGAAGAGAAACCAAACCACAGGAAATACGATCATATTATACATTACTCAATTTTTATAAATATATTTTTATTTCTCTCTACACATAGTAAGGAAAGTATTGTGATCGTAAAAAAAAAGTAAACTCGAGATTTTGATAAATTTCGATGTTTCATGACCCCTAAAAAAGCAAATGTTGTTTTCGCAATGCCATCTGTCTGTACGTCCGTCTCTTTGTACCTAGGGCTAAAGCCGAAATTATTTTATCGATTGGGCTAAAACTTGGCCTCTGTTTTTTTATAAGGTTCCCCCGCTTTTTTAAAATTAGATATCTAGCCCCAGAACTAAGGTTAGTTTACTGACGGTAAAAAGAGAAAAAAATCGATTTTCTTAAACTTTGCTTTAATGATTTTGATTAAATGTTATATATGGACATTTTTATCTTAATAAACAAGATGGCAATCCTCATTTTTTCATGAAAATTAATTTGAGAGTAATTTAAATAGAGGAAATTTTACATTTTCCATAATTTCCCTGAAACTATTTGACATATGAAATAACTATCATTGTAAAGTATTGTATTAATATTAAAATAAAAAATCTTCAATCAAAATGTATTTTAATATAAAACCAATAATTTCTGAGAAATAAACATAATAGAGTATATACTTTTTAATTCAGGTATTTGAAAATGAATTTGATTCTTATGCTCTTTGGCGGACAAATATATTTCTCTTTTCTCGATTTTTTTGTAAGAGAGTGCTTAGCTACTAATGCCATTGAGTAAGGTAACAGTGTATATTATTTCATTTATGATATTTGGCATAGTCATTCCACAACCATGTAAAGACCTATTATTTAGTTTCACAAATCTTATGAGATTTAGTTAATATTTATTTTAAGATAAAAGCGGGAGGAATTCTTTTCGGTGCACCGTAATATTTATTTTAATAACATCATTATCACAACAATATATTTAAAGTAAAATCCTTTTCTATTAAAGATTGCAAAGAACTAAATTTATTGACTAAGGAAATTATTTCTTAGCTTGCCGCGTCTTACAGACCGTTGGACTATCTGCAAATTTACACTAATGTGCCAGTAATAGGGAAGCAATAATCTTAAAGGAAATGTACCCACATCTACATGGAGGGAGAGTGAGAAACAATTGAGTAAAATATACACCAAACTGATATTAGAAATCCTATCTCAACGTTACCTACAGTTCAATCCATCTCAAGAGTGACGCACTAGTGACTAGAAAATGTGATTATCATGTTAAAAACCAAATCTTTTTGTTAAAAATAATAGTTTAAGCGTCAAACGATATTAGTTATTTTTTTAGCAACGCGTCTTAATACTCGTTCGGGGTATACGCCTATGTGCTAATTACACTAATTGCTTGGGAATTATGAAAGTTTAAGGAAGTGCATCCATATTTGCGTGGAAGGAGAGTGTAATACCATCTAGGAAAAACCACCCTCAGTGAACCCAACCGATAGCGAACCCCAATCTCTCCGTATTCAGCAGTCTAATCCAACACAAAGGTAGAGCGTTAGACCACGTGGCCACCGAAGAGTTAGTCTATTTTAATTCGTAGTTTTAGTAGATCGTATTTGCTGTTTATGGCTACGAAAAGTGTGTGTAAATTATTTTAAGTAACTTAAATTTTAAAATCAGATAATTGAGATTAAATAACTTGCCTTCAACAATTTGTACCTGTCAACAAATTTAAAATTCAAGTTAAATCCTTTTATAATTGAAAATATTTTATGATAGTATGATAGAGGTTTTAAATGAAAAGAAAATTATTTTAAAAACTTGCATAAATAGCTATACTTATTTTATAACAGATAGCTCTAACAGCCATATCACATGACTGTCCCATTATCGCTCTTCCTGTGAGAACGTTTGTCATCAACGCTGGTTGCGTGACCCACTTCCATCAATTTCCGGCTCCAAATCTCGTTTAGGGCGTAGCTATGCATTCATCGAACATGACTTCCGTACTAAGTGGTTACAAACTCTGTTGGAAATAAAGTGTTTTAAGTTTTTTACTTCACATATGCTGTGATAATTATATAATTATATTTACTTTATCTTCTTTTATTTTAATATTTACCTGTCTCTTGGTAATATTGCAACACCCATGCTAGAGGGTTTCCACGAATATGAAAAACAAAGAGAACTGAAAACTTCAATTTTTTCTCTTGAAAATGGGGAAATAGTACGTTTCACAACAACGAACAACTGTGCACTTTCTGAATCAACTAATTATATCAACACACGAATTATAAACTAATTTAAATCTAGAACAGGGAAAAACTCTTATGAACAGCGGCAGTAATGAATGGGTGCTGTAGGAATGCGGTTTGAAAGGCAATACAATAAATAAGACAATGTAAAATAAACACTTTTCGGGTGTTTGGGCACGATGAGAGGATGAGTGTGGGTCGAGTGATGAAGCAAACAACTGAAGGTAGACCGTGTGGATCAAAAGGAAGGGGTAGGCTATGTGGCTAGATGTTGTAGAAAAGAGAAACAGAATAAAATAGCATGTATGAGTTGGTGTAAGGATGTTATTATTTAAGGCGAGGAGTATGTAAGGCTAGGGAAGTGTGGCTACGGAGTGTCTTTTGAGCTATATGCACAGGCTATTGTCTACCCTGTAAAAGAATAGCATGAGCATGTCTGTATTTATATAACTATAATATTAAAAGAAGGCCTTCGTATGAAAGAAAATTTTAACTGAAGAAATAACACTCTTCTTCAAAACATATCTTAAACACCTCCCACTCCCTTTATTCATTCTTCTTGGAACATAAGATTGCGTATCAACTGCATACATTTACCCTTAAAGGTCAAATCATTCTGTTCTAAACACCAATGACATGACTTAACATTACTCAATTTGGTGATGAAATACATGTAATTCCTTTATACTATATTATTATATCTTCAATATCGGTACCTTGGGTAAAATTATCCTCGTAGTACGCGAAGACATCTTAAGACCTTAGGAAGTACGTAACATTAACAAAAAAAAACGTATACAAATATATATACATATACATCAATATCTCGCATTTAAAACCTATTATTTAATTCATTATTTTAGATATAATTTATTTCATTTATTTTAAATGTACAGTACATTATAAAGTATGTATAACTTGTATTATTCCCCAACAACTTTAAGGGTATAAATTTGAAGATAAATTATATCTGGAGCATGCGGCCATAGAAGGTTGAATATCACTGCTCTATGATATACATTTATTCCTCTAAACTACCCTTAAAGTGTCTGAAAAAACGGGAATTTCTTCTAGAAAAAAAGAGGTAATTTTGTATTAAGAGGTAGTGGAATTATCAACGGCTAACTCAAAGGTTAAGGGATGAGGACAGTATATTTTAGGAAACGCAAAGGCATTTGACGTGGAGAGTAGGTGTAAACCCTTCAACACTAAATAGTACTTTTAAAAACACCCTCCTTGTCACCCAGTAGACATTCAAGCCTAGGTTCCCCACATCACTGACAACCCTGTTTTTACGAGCCTAACTACTTAGACTTTGGTGCCATCTTCATGGTTATATTCAATATTATTAATTACCTACTATAATACCAGGAATGAAAAATATGTTTAAGAGTCGGCTTGTCAAACTCGTTCGATCATGTGGGCCACATTGAAAATATAAAATACTGAGGGGGCCACATTAAAAAAACCTATTGTCAGGATATTCAGTAAAAATAATGGATTTTTGATATTTTATTTTTAGATAGGAAACTTAATATTATATACAATACACAATGTTAAGACTTTCCTTCTATTTTGTCGAGATATATGAAACTATTTATTTGCATTAGTGTTTTAAGAGTGTTTTAAATGTTTTGTTGATGTCACCTTCATAATTGATGACAAATCCGTGTCCGTAAGCTCTGATATCTCTGGTGTTTGCTCCTTTACATAAACAAAAATAATGGTTAACACATCATCTGTTGACTAAAATCGCAAATATGTAATGCATAAATTGAACAATTTTTGGGAATCGATCTTGACACTTGCTAAATTATAACAGAACAATTCTCAATTTCTAAAAGACATAATCTCAAATTGTATATATATATATAATGTTTATAAAAAGAATAATCATACCTGACTGTATGTTTGTAAATCAAATGTTCCGTGGGGTGCACAAAATCATAGATCAGACCATATGCGGCCCACGGGCCACAAATTTGACCTTTTCTGCTTAGAAGGGGTATATGTGTAGAGAGGATAGGCAAAGCAGCTCTCAGTGTACGTGTTGAGAACTAAGTCCCTTACCTCTCCATATATGTACAATAAGTGTATAGCGAGTATGATGCCTAAGGGCAATTGTAGATGTATTTTTGGACTATTTAAAAAGAAAAATAGTTTAAATTTACATCACCAGCCATTAAAAGTTCCAAAATAACTATCATCACAGTAACTTCTCCATACGACATTCCAAAGTTTGTATATTATGTTTGTCGTGGGGGATCAATTTATTTTCCCCCACAAACTTGACCAACATAATCCTGAGAAAAAGAAATGTCACGAGTAAAAAGTTAACTAGATAATCTCCAAAAAGTTATCTGTACTTTTTTGATCACTTCTTTTCTCTGTCCTTGACCCACGATTTAGGTGTCCTGAAAAGAATCTTTTGAAATAACGGGGACAAAGTCAAAGGGACTATTCAACGGCGAGTGTAATTTCGTCCGCAGGACCAAACCCCCCCCCTCTTTTTTTGTTCTAAAGCTTTATGTGAGAATAAAAAAAATGGATCAAAGGAAAATTCTCAGTATTTTTTGTGGAATGAGCCGTTAATACATCTTAAAGAGAGTAAAAGTTTCTGAGAATCTTTTAGATTTAAAAAAAATATTTGAAAGCATAGGAAAGTATTACTTAATAAATATGTATAAAATAATTAGTCAATACTCAAACAACTCAATACATATATATATATGTCTAAGTTGTATATATGTATATATATATATATATACTATTTTTTGTCTACTATTTATTTTTCTCCACGTCCCATCCGGAATATTCACATTTAACTACCTATATTAATGCTGAAGAGCTGGGAAAGGTATAATTTAGATGAAAAATACTCATATTTGCGTGAAGAGAATATGTAAAACCATTTTGTAGAAAACATCCTCACTATAGTATCTTCAAGAGTGAATCCTTAGATCTTGTTACCATTATAGGGTTGAAACAATACATTAATTTAAAACTACATATAATAGTACAGTGGGCAACGGTTATTTTGATCTTTTTTGATTTTGAAAATGCATTAGTCAAACAATATTTTACTATTTGAATTGAAAATAATTTGCGTATCTTCGACGGTAAATAAGCTTCAAATCTCAAATTTAAAAAACATATTTGCTTTGCGGATGAACAAGGTACACTTTAAAGGGTAATAAAAGGTTGAAATAATATTTTTCTTGGGCAGTGAGCTAGAACACGATTAATTTTATTACAAAAGATATAAACGTCGAAACACCATCTTTGATTAATATTTATATAGTTCTTAAGGACGGTGCAATAAAAATAAATTTTAAAAATTGAAAGACAATGATTTATTAATTTAATGAATAATAATTTTGTATGAATGAGATAAAATTTGTAATAATTTATCATGTAATAAATAATGTTTGTGTTTGTTGTTGGTTTAAAATGTATTTTCTAATTGTTTAGTTTTTAAGATATATTTTATTTTGCCATCTTTCTTATATCTAAAATATGCCTTAGTTATCATATTGGTAACCTGGTTAAGTGTAAGACAAGGTGTAAAACCTTAACTTCGTCAACATAAATAAATAAATGAACAAATTGTAACACAAGAATAGAATAACAACCCTTCTCAACAAATTAAGGACAAGATCCGATGCTAAAGTGGTATAAAGCATCAGTTTAACAACAATTTGGATTTCCGTTGACGTGGAAGGTAAAGGCTATAACCTCTTGTGGCCATTTTTTTCAAATGCGATTATTACCGTGCTCTCTCCACGCTAATGTGCGTGTACTTCTGAAAAAACAAATATACAGTGTTAATTATCATGCCAAATATTCACAAGATATTAATTTGGAACCAACCCGTTTAAGTTGTTTGTTAAATATTTCAAGTTTTGGAAAAATCAATCGTCAGTAAATGAGTAAATGAATAAATGTGTTATAACTCCAAAAACAAGGGTACGGTGTTATTTGTCATGTTTCACAATCGCCTGATATACATTTTAAACTAGATACTTAGAGGCATTTTCAAAATATTTTGAATTTTCAAAAATTTGCCATCAGTAAATTAGCCTTCCATGTATTTTTGCCAAAAAACTAACAATATGGTGCTATTAGTCATGTAAATTAATCAAAATCTTTACAGATGCTTTTAAAAAAATATTTCAATAAAATTACTCATTAATAAACTACCATAATTTTAAGGCTAGGGACAAATCAAAGAAAGTTCTGAGGTATATCCCTATACAATCTAAATATCAGGTTTGAACAAAATCTATCCAACCGTTTCTGATCCGCAGCCAGGGAAAGGGACAACCAGACAGACAGACATGGGAACAGGCGGAATTGTATAAAGTCACTTTTTTGGGTTCGTGTCCACATAAAATATAAAGATTCTTCATAATCTCTAGGTAGTTTGTTTTCAAGATCACAATACTTTCTCTTGCTATGAGAAAGTAAAAAAAAAACTCGTTTCTATGAATTTGTGTGCACATATATTTTGTCTGGCGTTATAGAGCTCCTTCATCAAACCTGATTTAATCCCTTATTCTAAAAAGATATCTTAATTCCATAGCAGAATTCCTCCACTGAAGGGAGGAGAAGATATTCGATATCCATAATTTTTGGTGGGTGGGGGTGGGGGGCAACGAGATCCTCCAGGACAACTAAAGGGAGGAATTATTAGTAATATGAAAGCAATAATCTAGAACAAACCTAAAATTTCAATATTTAATAGTATATAGGAACCATAATTATAATGTATCATACAATTTTGGTTTCAACCCAACTTAACTGAACCTAACCGTTCATGGGTTAGGACAATTAAAGGGAGGGATTATAAGTAATTTGAGTGCAATAACCTAGTATAAACCAAAAATTTAAATCTTTCGTAATTTATAGGAACCATAATTATACATTATATAATTAATTTTTTATTTAAGTTTGTAGTGTCTTGTGTGAAGCTTCTCCTATTTCCATGAACTTTTATGAAAAGGAGGAGAGGTTATTTACCGATCCCCCACCGCCCATAAAAGTGAGGAACTAGGCTATTATATTGTAATACTTATACTTTCTTCCATGTAGTGTCGTGAGTAGGGACTAAATTATTGATATATGACTACTTATTTCCATGGAGGAATTCAACACCCTCGATTTTGTCTGTGTGGTTGATATATAATGTAGGTAGTTTAAGTGTAATCTTTGCTTTTGATAACAGCAATAACTAATATAAATTGTGCTAGAAGCTATTGAAGAAAGACTAAACTACGGAATTTAATTTTGAAAGCACGATATTTATATTTTAAACAACTAATTTGCCACCAAAATAAATTTATACTTATATACACTATGTATTTCCGTTTGCCTTGTAACAATTTTTGAAAGAAGTAAACAGAAAGATTAAAATCTATGAACATGACCCCCTGCCATTTTCCTTTGCTTATAAAAACCTCAAATTAACAAAACTCGACTCAAAGTAAGAGCAGAAAGGAAAACAAAGTGAAACTCGTTTTCGACCTCAGTTGTTGGAATAATCGAAGCGTGTCTAATTTATATTACATTACGTTCTCTCTCTCTCTCTCTTTATTTAAGTGGTGGAAAAAGGGTGTCCTTGATTTTATTTCACACTTAATAAAAAAACAAAAGTTTAAGGGTGAGAAATACAAAAATATTTACTTTTACAAGGAATCTAATTAAAATAAACATAATTAGTTTTGTAAACGTATAATTATAGTATTAGCTCCAGGATAAAATAATTCAATCCTACAATATATTTCAATGAAAAAGTTTATTTTCCTGCAAAATTACTTTTACCCTCCCTTTATGCTAATATTATTATATTTACCTGCAGGGTTGATACGTGAGTTGATATTCCTCGAACTGAAGATACTAGAGTTAAATTTTGACCGGGTGCATTCGAGAATTTTGTCAAATTAGAGATTTTAAATTCATTTTCCAAGATAGTCCGGGTGAATTATATTAAAATTAGCCTTCCTCCTCGTATGTCATTAGATGAGTATAAATTATGGATAGCCCTAGTGGACAGTAAGACACGAAGAGCAAAATTATTAAAACATTATTTATATGTTTGATGATATCACCCTGAACAAACTTATAATGAATTCACAATCACTTACGTTATTTGCTATTACGCCATGGAGTTATTAACTACTGCCACCTCACCAGTCTCTAAAGCAGGAGTTCCCAAACATATAGGGTGGGGGGCCAGATTAGGATATTGAAAGTTCAAGGTGGGGTGAATTGAGAGAGTGACATACAATATATATATAATTATTTAGTTTATATATATATATATACGCACAAAGCCGCTTATAACCATAATCTACCATGATTAGATGCAAGCTGTGCATCCAACATAATTACACCCGACTCCCCTAATCGGAAACGTTCCTCAGGCAATCCGCTAACCGGACACTTTATGAAACGCCGCTAGCGCGTACCGATTAACTATACACTACTGTAGCCTATGGCTGTTTTGATTACGTGTTTCCAATACTGCCGCCAGCCTAATATAATGGTCTGTATGTAGGTATTTTTTATGTATTGCAAAAAAGAGTAACATCATTTCGGTGCTCTTCAATGAAATATTTATATTTTTTTCAACTCTCAAAGCGTCCGTGTTGGCCAGATAAAACCCATTCTCCGGGCCATAATTTGGGGACCCCTTCTTTAGATAAACAGTTACGCTGGGTTTTAATTAAGATGTCTTAACGATTTGGTCCACCACCGAGGTTTCTTACCTTCGATATGATCAACCCTTCCCCCTTTCATACTAGACTGTCAACATTTTTGTGATTAGACTCACCGCTATGTTTATATTTTTTCCATATTACGGGTATTCAGTATATACATTATAATCAGCAGGTTGCATAAACACACATTTTATGAAAATGACTCAACCTAAGGCGTCAACAATCAAAACTAAACACCAAAACCTAGAGCTAAGAAGCATAATATATCGATAAAAAGACAAACTAAAGGGAAAAAAATACATTCTTTTCGGCACCTCCCAGCCTCAAACCGGTTACCTCTAGATCAACATGTGGCCTTTAAACCTGGTCAGTTATGGTGATGGCCCATTAAATGTAAGTCAATTGCTATTATTATGATTATATTTACCGCCGTGTCTTGCTACCCATTTGGGTTTAACCTCTAATGTATTAATAATTACGCTTATGGTTATAGGGATTACAAAGGTTATATTCATAATAAGTGTACCCGTATTTGCGTGGAGGGATTGTGAAAAACTATTTTGGAAAAACCACCCTCAGTATACATGACCAAGATTCGAACCTCAATCTCCCCGTCATCAGCAGTCTAGTCTACTGCAAGGGTAGCGCGTTAGACCAAGCGTCCACTAAAACGGATGTTTCTAATTAAATTTAAAAAAGGCATATACATTATATATATATATGTACACAGTCAAATGATACATAATTGTAACATCTTTTACACATGAAATGTTAACGGCTGGATCTAAGTAGTATGGACGAAAAAAGCTAGTTTGGAACATGTGCTCCCACATTAGCTTGGACAAAAAATGGGAAAACCGGAGTGTTAAATGTAATTTTTAAAACTATCCCCAGTTCATCTTGATAGTATACGAAACCGGATTTCCCCATTAACGTTGATCTTGTTTTAGTTGAATTATGATGCCCTTGACCCCAAAACTATCAGTTGGTGTGCCTTGTGCCTTATAATCTAACGGCCTCTAGTTCGATTCTAGGTGAAATACAAGAATTTAAAGCTGTTATTTTAATATTTGATTTAGCGATGTTTTAAATTAACGTTCTATGTTATGGTTGCTTACATTTTTTCTAAAAATAATTTAACCATTCATTTATACTCTCTTAAAAACATAAAATGTTTTAAAATATACGGAATAGTAAAACGTAAAAGTTTGTATTTATAAAAGTTTATTCCTTTTGGTACCCTAGTACAACACATATTTCTTTACGAATGATATACTTAATGTATCATTCAAACTATAAACATTCCTAATTCACAAAGGAAAAAGATTGTTTTCAAACATTTTTCAAGAACCATAGAGTAAAATGAAGCGAGAAACGTTCCGACGTTTCTATGCGAGAATGCTGTATGTGTGTATGTATATAGATATATAACATTCTAGCTTATATATATAATACTTTCCCACTATTCCCAAACCTTTTTCCCCATTTCCCGTTTCCTTTGGAAGGACGTGTTTTCTAGTCCATGAAACATAATTCTCTGTGAAGTTTCAGCCTGAAGACTGATGTTTGTAGACATGAAGAGACGCAGAGATTCCTCTTTTCTCTTCAACCGCTGCAAGTCTTATTTTGGTACTTCAAACGTGGAACTGCTATACTCTTTTAGGATGTGAAATACCGCATTACGTATTTATATAGATATTCAATGTGACAAAAGCATCCGATAAAACTAGCTATGACAGCGCTTGGAAGGAAGGTGGGAGGGGGGAGGAGGAGGGAAAGGGCGGGGAGGATTTTGTGTTTTGAGTCTGAAGGCTGCGGTTACACCCGTGACGGCTGTATTGTTAATAGTTAATTATTATTATTAGAGTCAAGGCCGATTGGGTTCTTATTTTAACGATACTGACCAAAATATTAACTTTTTACCTATAGGTTTATCTTGCTAATCAATTAGTAAATGTTGAGAATTAAGTGTGTAGGTTAGATTCGTAAGTCATGTTGGTTGTAGAAAAAACATAAAACTCTCATTTTAGAAAAAAAAATGGCATCAGAGATTTCAAGTAGCTCAGCTATTGAACCAATTTTTTTTTATATAGTCAGACAAGACCTTGAAGAGAGCTAATATTGACGATTTTTTCTATAAATATATTTACGGATTTTATAGACGTTTAATTAGCGAGTTCATCCCATTTAAATTTACGAGTGTTATCATGTGCCTGTGTTTTAAAAGTGCACGTTAAATTCTATTTTTAAATCTTCTTCCATTATTGCAGATTATTATCCTTTAAGCAAACAATGTTTATATTTAGCTTCCCTATATTTAACCAGGAATGATGTAATGGGAAAGAGTGATAGGATCATATAAAAAGGACAAACACAACATGGATTTTCCAATGAAAACTGGAACATGTATAACAATTTACACTGCTGTCAGTAGACATAATGACATTAGCCTCCTCTTTAAAAAAAAAATGGTCGATGTTGGTAAAGAAAAGTTTATAGAAATTTTTTACAAAATTGTTTTACTCTTAAAGATGATTGAAAAAAGTCACAAAAATATATAGATTTTTTTCTTTGAATAGAAACGTAGGATAAAATTTGACACGTGTCATACCTAATCCCCCGCAGGAAAGTTAGAGCAAACAGGATTGTGTCATTAAAAAATTGTTAATATTTATAAAAGATGGACAATTAACTCTAACGCTGAATATTTGATACTGTATGTATGAATACAATATAATTTCAGTTTTTAGGTCTAATCTATTCTTATTCTGTTACTTTAAATTAATAATCTAAGCTAGTTCCTATTTTATAAAGGAACATAAATATCTTATCACATATATTATTGGTTACTTTAAACTATTGTTACAAAATTTATAAAGCTAATTTCATACATTAATACGTCAAATCACAAAATAATCAACTGATACTTTTGATTGAATTTTTCACTATTATTTGTTGTTTGCAGTTTTATTTATTTTTATTTTCCCCTATACTAGCTTATGTATACGAAGTTTTTCATTTTCCATCAGCATATCTTCAACTTTTACCTATAAAAGAACCACTCCAACACTTAACGGTGGTGCCATTAAGTGGATTAGTTGAAAAACTCGCGCTCCACAGTTTTTACTATTTGTTACGCTGAGGACGGTGAGATTGAGGTTCGAATCTCGGTCGGGTGAACTGGGAGTGTTTTTTCCTAAATGGTTTTCCACACTCCATTCACGCTAATATGGGTTCACATCCTTTAAAATTCAACCTTCCCAATTCCTAATTCATTAGCGTAATTAGTACTTAAGCGTAGAACCCGAACGTGTATTAAGACGCGGTGCTAAGTTAAGATTAAATTAAAATTACTATTTGGTTTGAAAATATTTTGCTGATTTTTGACAGTAAAATATAAACTTCAAGTATTCAAATTTTAAAAATATATTTTTGTTGCGGATGAATAAGGTACATTTTAAAGTATAGAAAATGGCCGAATCTATCGATTTCTTGAGCAGTGAACGAGAACACGATTTGTTTTATTACAAAAGATAACGTCGAACAAACATCCTCATTTAATCTTTATTGTAGTTTTTGGAAAGATGCAATAAAATTAAAAAAATTTAAATGCAGTGAAAGATAATGAACCAGTTGTGAAACTAGAATAGAATCACAACTTTTCTCAACAAATTCAGAATCGTCACCGATGATAACGTGGTATAAAGCACAAATTTTGCAACAACTTGGATTTACGTTGACGAGGAAGGTCAAGGTTATAATCTTGTGGGGCCGTTTTTTTCAAATACGATGAATTATTTTGATATTCCCATGCTCTCTCTCTCTCTCTCTGCGCTAATGTGGGTGTACTTCTGAACTACCCACTCATCTCTAGCCTAGAAATTAAACCAATTATAAACCACATATTAAACCATGTTAGTATAAAAACAAGTGTACAATGGTAATTGCCTGGCCAAACGCTCCCAAGATATCTATTTTTAACCAAATCGTTAAAATCATTTTTAAAATAGGGCAGTTTTTGAAAAATCATTCGTCAGTAAACCATCAATAAATGAGTTTTTACCCTCAAAATAAGTATACAATGTGTTTTTTTTAATGTCAAACACTGCCAAGATGCCCATTTGGAATCAAAACTCTAGTCATTTTGAGAAAAAAAAATCAACTTTTGAAAAATCAGTCATCAGTAAACAAGTAAATGAATTATCACTCCAAAAACAAATATACAGTGTTAACAACGCAATTCAATACTACCGCATAAATTGTTTTAAAAAAACACCTCAAAGCCTACTTGAATAAATATAGTTGGATGAAAATAGCGAACATGAGGTCAGCGCGTTTTAGTAGATGGGCGGTCTCACCTGCTTCGGATGTCAAATGTTCAAAGGCGTCACTCTTTCAAAATACTGGACTGCTTATAATGAAGAAATTTGGCTTTGAATCATGGTTTAGTTCACCGAGGGTACTTTTCCCTAAATTGTTTCACTTCCTCCATAAAATTTCGAATACATTTCCTCTAAATTATACCTTATTCAGTATCAACCCAATAGAAAAAACGGATAGCCCAGACGAGTAGTTAAATACGGTGTGCGAAAAAATACACTTTTCATTTTAAATCTGCTCGTCTCACTTCTCATCAACATCATACTTAACTTTCACTAATTTAAGGGTAACCTGGCGGTCTAGGGGTAAGGTGTCAGACTTCTATGCTGGCGGCCGGGGTTCAATCCTCCGTCCCGGCACAGATTTATCTGATTACCAAACCCTTCCTTCACGTCTGACAAGACATATTGTGAATGTGGGGAATGCCAGGCCTCCACCGTGGTTCGGATTCCACGTTAAACTGTAGGTCCTTCATTTCATCTCACAATCACCCTACCATTACACATTAGCGTAAGTGCGTATAACCCGGACGGGTAGTAAGACGTGGTGCTAATAATAATAATAATAATAATAATAATAATAACTAATTTAAGGACATGGGTTGGAAAAGGTGAAATTTAAGCCAATCTACTGAAGAATTAAAGAGAATAATGTAGAGTTAGGGTAGTTTACCCATTCACAGTTACTATCACCTTATGTGAATAATTAAATAGGTTATATTCCATTTTATTTAATGAGTTAGTTATATAATAGCAAACATATCTCGTATTGCTTGGATGTGTGATTGCACTCCCATCCTCTATTAACTGTCAACCGGTCATAAAAGATAAATTAATTCACTAAATTGTAGGTGGATTTGAAAAATATGTCAGGAAAGTTTGGTCTTTTTTTCCATATATCTAATTATTAAATGATTAGCCACTAGGGATGGGTTAAGTAACTTACTAGGCGTATCTTTGGTTACGTTAGAGTGTAAGTCGTTTGCCTATATAACCAATGTGTTAAGAAAATGCATGTTGAATACCATTAGTTTAAAAAATTATATTTCTAACCAATTCATATCAGTTATAAGAGAGGGAAGGTACTTTAGGATGTAGGCACCAGCATTTGTCTAAAGAAATTAAGCCAATACGACGGTGAGATTAACACGCGGAAAATTACTCCTAGCTCATCCGTTTGAGACTCGAACCCCCAACCTTGAAGACCACGTGTGTCACAGGTTTTACGCCTTAGACCATTTGGCCACCAACACTGAGTTCGAGTTGGCTTAGTTTCCTTCCCCCTCTCAGCGGCGCTGAGCCTCCCGAGTTTGATACGTGACGGCTACCAAAGATCAAAGAGAATGTACAATGAGCTTCAGGCAACGAAATGTTGTACGTCCAGGAGACCGGAGCTTGTATTGATCCTTGGTCCTGTGTTTCACAAAACTCTCGCCAGGAAATTCTGTCTTCGTGTTCACTTCATTATTAATAACATTATAAACAATGAACTTATCTACGAATAGAAAGGTTTTAGAGATCATTCGCCACAGGAGTGGTGGTAGCTGACAGCTAGCTCAGGATTAAAAAAACTGTTAAAAGAAAAACGCATAATTAAATACTTATATACTTTCTCGCGCTTTTATCTTAAAACAGACATTTACTAAAAACTCGTAACATTTCTGAAACGAGATAATTGCTCTCTCTATACATTGTTGTGAAAATACTACACCAAAGATCATAAATGAAATAAGATACACGGTTAATTACTCCATTGCATTAGGAACTAGGAACACTGTTACAGAAAAGTCGAGAGAAGATAAACATCTTTGTCCACCAAAGAACGTAAAAATTAATTTCATTTTCAAAGAACTAAATTAAAAAGCATATATATATATATAATAAAGGATTTCTATCTTTAAGAAAACTACAACTTTACAAAAAATGATCAGATATTTCGTATCTCAACTAGTTGCGAAGAAATAATGAGAGTTGAAAATTTCCCTCGTATAAATTGCCCTAAAATTCATTTCCATGAAAAAATTAGAATTTTCATCTTTTTTATAATGATAAACAGTGTATATATATACAATTTAATCAAAATCGTTAGCGAGAATTTTAAGAAAATTGATTTTTTCTAGTTTCGCCCTTTAGTAAACTACCCTAAAATTTAGGTTTAGATATATAATTTCAAATATAGCTCGGGGAGACCTTATAAAAACCCCAGATACCAAGTTTTAGCCCAATCGGTAAAAAATCTTCGGCTCTAGCCAGATTTACAGACAGACAGATGGCATCGTGAAAACCACTTTTTCTGTTTCAAGGTTTTATTTAACGTCGAGACTTATCAAAATCTTGAGTTCGATTTTTTTGACGATCACAATACTTTTTCTCCGAGGTATCGAGAGAAAGTTAAAAATAAACTGTTTATTGTGAAAGTTTTTACTTCCAAAATTAGCAACGAATCTAAATATTATGGTCTTCGAATATCATAATTTAGTACGACGATCAGATACGTGAGCGTATAGCTGGAAGCTTTGGCTAGCTGTCACCTATTCATACTCTTACCGTGTATGAGGTATAGATTTGTTTTGTTCAAAGGTTGTAAATGTTGATTTTTTGTTTTACTTCCTCATTTATAGACAGTATTGTATCTATGAAAATTGTCTGCCTCGAGATTATGACGGACCTTAACATTTATGTCACAGAACTAAAAAAAAAAATGACCAACAAGATTATGTTTGTTCCTTTGTTTGTACGCGCGGCTGTAGACAAAAATATTTTATATATTTGTTCAAATTTGAAATTTATATCTTCTGTAGTTGAGGTAAAATCTTATTTTAAATTTTAACCTTAGACTTAAGGGCAGTTTACTAATTTTTTTTTAATCCGTAATTTAATTAAAATTGATTTTTTAATTTTGTTCAAAATGAGTATCTGTGAAGTGTTTTACATTGTAAATAACACAGTTTAACTTGCTTTGGTGGCCACATGGTCTAGGGCGTCACTATCACGACATACTAGACTACCAATGACGGGGAGATCAGAGTTTGATCCCGGTCATATGTACTGAGGGAGATTTTTCTTAAATTGTTTTCTACTCTCCCTCTACGCAGATGTGGGTACACTTCCTTAAATTCAACCTTCCTTGTCCCTAACACATTAGAGTAACTAATACAAAGGCATATGAGCCGAACGGGTACTAAGATGCAGTGCTAAAAAAAACTGTATTTTTTTTCCCGAGGTTATCTGTGAGCTTGGTGTAAAGTGCTATTCTCATGACCTGATATTAACATGTTGAAACCCAACAACCAACAATGAAAATAATTCTCATCGGTGGCCGCATGGTCTAAGGCATTACTTTTGTAGTAGATGATGGGGGGATCGGGGTTTGAATTTCTGTCGGGTGTATTGAGGGTGTTTTACCCTAAATGGTTTTCCACTCTACCTCCTCGCAAATTTGGGTGCACTTCCCCTTAGGTATAACCTTTCTAATCCATAAGCCAATAATATATGTAGTACTCAAGAGTATAGCCGTAACAGTTAGTAAGACGTGGATTGTGGCAGGTAAAAGAACCTTGAAAGGTTGGTGAAAGTACCCTTCTATCAAAACTGGTATGCGCTTTCTCACTCGCTCATAGAAATTTACAATGGGAGATTACCCCACTTTCAGGATTTCCCTAGAAAATTTGCGTTCTCTCAGATGGTGCGGGTGGGCGAAACTAACTAGCAGAACAAGTGAGTGCACGCGCTACCCCTATGGATGGGAAGCAGTTAGTAACCAGTCCTTGGGTTGTAGACGTACTAAAAAGACTGGTTTTGGGATAGTAAATCATAAAAGGGTAATTTACTGATGGTTTCAAAACTATCATGTTTTATTTCATTTTTAGTACCACGTTTTACTACCTGTTGAGGTTATACACATATTTACTAATTACACTAAGGAGTTAGGGATGAGGAAGGTTGGATTTCGAGGAAGTGTTTCCGCATTTTCGTGGAGGGAGATTGGAAGCCCCTTTAAGGAAAAACCCCCTCTTAGTAGATCTCCTGGTCATCGGAAACCTAGCCCAACACAAGAGTGACGCCTTAGACCATGCTGCCACTGAAGCAGATCCCAAAACTATATAATAGGGTGACTGTACCGTAATATTAATTTTAGTTCATCCCAGCTCAATTTGATAAAAGGAATACTTAATTTACCATACCAATGGGTAGGAATGAGTAGGATATTTAAAGTAAATGTTCCGTTTTTGTGTGCAGCGCAGTAATTTGGAGACCAAACACTAATACTCTTTGACGAGATTTAAAATTTGATTTCACGGTCTCTGGCACTACAGTCTTAAACCAACTGAACACCAATATGTGTGTGTAAGATAGGTATGTATGTAGGCACCATAAGTAATATACGTTTAATATTGTTTTTACTTTCTGACTACCTTACAGGCAGAGAAAATATTGTGATCGTCAAAACAATTAAATTCGAGATTCTATTTAATATAGACGTTTCATTATTCCCTCCCCCCTCCCCCGAATACGAAAAAGTGTTTTTTTGCATTTCCGTCTGTCTATCTGTGCCTCGAAGTAGATCCTAAACTATTTTACCGCTTAGACTAAAACTTGGTATCTAGGGTTTTCATAGGGTTGCCCCGAGGAGTTTTTTGGAATTGGATATCTATCCCCAAGATTAAGGGTAGTTTCCTTAAAGGTGAAAAGAGAAAATATCAAATTTATCAAAATAAGCTCTAATGATTTTGATTAAATTTCATTTCTAAGCATTGATCAATATTAAAAACCAAATGAATTTTCTCAATGTTTCATCAAAATGACTTTAATAGTTCCGCCTGATGTGTAGATTCTATTAATTTTTTTATCATATCTCCGTAACTCTTTGAGGTATTAAATTAACTATGATTGCAAATATGTAGGTCTATTTATAGTAAAACTCTTTGATTTGTAACTTATATTTACAAAACCATTAATTTTCAAGGTATACGCAAATATATATTAAATTTCAAACACTAAAGGTAAAGTATTGCGACCGTCAAAAAAAGTCTAACCCGAAATGTTGATGGATGTCGAAGTTTCATGACCCCCCGAAACCTAAAAAGTGTGTTTTGCAATTCCGTATGTCTCTGTGTCTGTTTAACCCTAAAATTAAGAGTAGTTAATTAAATGGCGAAAAGAGAAAAAATCGATTTTCTCAAATTTACCTTTAACGATTTTGTTTAAAATTTGTATCTAGGCGTTGATTAAGATTATAAATAAAATGGATATTTTAATTTTCCCATGAAAATTACTTTTAGGGTACTTTACAGAAGTGGAAGTTTCCGTATCTCCGTGACTATTTGAGATACTAAATAACTTATAATTGAAACACTGTAGTACTATTAAAAATAAAAAAAAACATTTATTTGACATATATCTATGAAAACGATAGTTTCTGAGATATTAGCAAATATATTAATACAATTTTGTGAGCTTTAGTTGTACAGAGATACTACATAAGTTTTAACGCAATTATTCTCTAGTGCCATAAATTACGTAATTAAGCAAGTCTCTCAAAAATTTGATGTTCTTTTTCCTTTAACCTTTTATTGGAAATGTTTGTACAGCAATGATCTATTTCTATAATTTTGGACTCAATAGTCAATATCTCCCTTTTTTATTGTTCTAAATTTATAAATTATGACTTTAATAACAATACTATGACAATTAGATGTGCAACCCCTAATAAAATGTATATAATTTTAACCGGAGGTCAAAATTTTAATACGAAGTGTTGATCCTTATGGACCCAATATCGATCTTTTTTATTGATCAAAATATACAAATGATGACTTTAATTCTTCAAAAATAAAACTATAAGATCTAAAACCGTGGTTCAAAAAAGTTTACTTAAGTATAGCGCAATTTATTCTCGGGTTTGCTACTGTATATTATTTAGTTTCACATGTATTACGTGTTTGGATTAAATATCTCTCTTTTTAAACAATAGAGTGAGAGAGTCAGTGCGGAGCTCCGTACCATTTAATTTATTTAAGATATGTTTAAAAATAAATATTAAACCTAATATAACTGCGTGGATCTCAAGCTATAATTACCAGTAATGTCAAATTTTGAGTAATTTTACATGTGTTATACCCCATTCGTGAATTTTACCAGTTTATGAATCGGGCAAATTCATGCCTATTCCGTGAATTGTTCTATCCTCATGACGATTTTAATAACCGGGCAAAAAACAGTCAATTTAATGAATTGTACTCTTGCGGTGCCTATTTTATGAACTGGCTATTTTATCAGCAGGGGAGCCCCAACCGTTACCTAATTCATGAATTGGGGGAGTTTTTTTTATCAGTCCATGTGATGGACAAGCGAATAACAGCTTTGGTCTTTAAGTTAATTCAATTTTTAATCATTTTAAAATGGAAGGCCAAGTTAATTTAAGTTGGGTTAGTTTAATATAATATCTTAAAACAAATTTCAGTTAAGATTGTAGTAGATAGTACAAAAATTTCCAGTTCATGAAATGGGCAAGAATTAATTAAATTTTTGCCCAGTTCTTGAAATGGTCAATTGAGGAATTCAGTTCATTGAATTAGCATAATTTCCCAATTCGTGAAATTGTTAGTTTCACTATTACATACATTCTTAAGTTGCTAGAATATTGCACTTCTTCATATACAAAAGGTAAGCAACGTATAGCTTACTAACTAATTTTATTAACAAGACTTAATATTAAGAGATTATATTTAGAGAGAAAATTATGTTCTAACTTCTTTAATTGAGTCTTATAAACTTCCAATGTCGTAAGCTCTTGTTTATAAAATGACAACTTTCACATCAAACACTATACACAACAAGCAATCAATGTGGTTCATTTTGTCAAACAAAAAAAACCATTTATAAATTTAAACAAGATTATAACTTTTTAAGTGTTACACCATTTTAATTGTTTACCAATAGTATAGTGTGGTAAGCCTGGTTTACTACACTGTGATTTTGGATGGGTCTAATTCATTAGTAGAACATTCATTGAACAGGTATCAACGAAAATAAATCCGAATGAGAGATATTCAGAGTGTAGCCTACGTTTGATTGGTCAAATAGATGGATGAGAAAAAATCACAAGTTTAGTTTTAACAAACTCTGAATACCTTGGAAACGTTCCTTGCCAAGCCACTAATTTCTAGTCTGAACAAATACATTCAAAATATACACTGGCAGTCCTAAATCTATTTCTAGCAACATAAAATTGGGAATCTGCAAAGGGTCACAATTCATGTTGCTTAGTCTAGAAATTTAATTAATTAGAAATATACCCGCTTCGGTGGCCGCATGGTCTAAGACGCTACTCTCGCAGTAGACTATACTGCTGATAACGGTGATTTGGTTCGATCTCTGCAAGGTGTACTGACGATGGTTTTCTCTAAATGGTTTTCTAATAGCTCTACACGCAAATGCTGGTACACTTAATCTAAAATTCAAACTTCCTCGTCCTTAACCTATTAGCTTAATTAGCACATAAGCATATGACCCCACTAGGTAGTTATAAAGGATTCTAAAAAAATTAGGAAGATAATGAGCACCAAAACAGCTCATGTTATTCTTCAAACAATCCGGCTAAAACTTTTTTTATATATATTTTTTACTAGTATGTTTTCTTTTAACACATGCAGATTATTATTGACATAATTAAAACGTTAAAGATGTTGAGGGTTTTGGGATATGATGAGCAGATCCATATGTTGAAAATAATCTCCTAAGGTTATGGATGGGATTCATACTCCAGCCCCTCCATCGACGTTATTTAAATAAAATTAAAAATGTAAAGCCTCAATCTTGCTCGCTCTGCTACCACCATGGATGAAGGACTGTTTCATTAAATGGCGTGACGATTAAGCCCCAACTCCCCCAGCAACAAGTAATGGGGGGTTGAACATATTGCATTGGTAACCTTTACAATACCTCCCCTCCCATTTCTATTATTCGCTCAGTCACAACTCTCCCTCCCTCTTTTATTGCGATAACAATGGAAAGATTTTCTCTATTTTTCCACTATATGTGTTTAAGAGTAGGATGTGAGGTACCAACGCAACGGAACTCCATCACGCAACTTTATTTATGTTAAAGTAGTACCCCTGTGGATAGCAGGAAACACTAATACCACTTTTTTTTTATTTATTTTTTTTCAAATTTATATGAACATTTTTTTTATATAAAATAGTTTTGGATAAATAATCTTACACCATGCAATAACCTCTTTACCAAGACACTTTAGATGATCTAATTCAAAACTTAATTTAGAACAAAAAATGATATAATCTTCAAAATAAAACGTTAATTTTATTGGAATTTTTAAGTATTAATCGAACTTGCGACCTAAAAAAGACAAAAATCTAGTTTAAAAAATACATATTCATTCCTTATATTGACAATTTTAAGTGAATTTAAATCTGCCCGGTGATTCCAAGTGGTTATACAGTAGTTACTAACATATAAATACATTCTTTCTAGATCAACGCATTTTAAAATATCGTAAAATAATTAATATCACTTTATGATCTCATAAATCAGATCTATTCTCGACGACAACGTTGTGCAGAAATACATTCCCAAATTATATCTGGAAAAAATATGTTTATATAAAGAATCTTTTTCATGTCAAGAAACACATTGAGAGTTCAACTTAAATCCCCTTGATACCAGGAATAAAAATTATGTTGATAAGTTTCTGTTTTATTTTAAGTTTGCGCTGAGTGATGCCCCTTGACTTAAGAGATACCTAACCGGAAGTTCTAGAACAACTGGGAAAACGGATAACATCAAACTGAAAGGTGTTTTATTCGCAGAGAATGTAGCACAATCTGAAAAAGTATTTCATGTTCTTTCATTTGAAAACTTCGGTGAAGAATTTATATACCTATCTAATAATTTGAATTTACCTCAATTTATGTTACTAGCTTAAATTGGTAATCAACGTAATCTTATGAAAAGGATTATTTTAGCAAACAATGGCGAGTCCGTATCACAGTATGTATTTGGAAAAACTCAGTAACAAAACCAAACAAAACACAATTTTAAAATTATTCTACCATCACATTCGAGAAAATAACTGATTTTCTTTTTTCTTGCTTCACGTCTTACTACCCAACCACTCTATCAACATTTTTACAGGGTTATGTATGAGAATTTTAGATAAATTTACCCTCATTGTCTTGTAGGGAGAGTGGAAACCATTTAGAGAAAACCACCCTGATTTCACCCAACCGGTATTCTAGCCCTAATCTCCCCGTCATCGGCAGTCAATTATATTGGGAGAATGATGCCTTATACCATGCGGCCACCTAAACGGGTGGTAATTAATGTATAACTAAAGTCACGGGTGTTCTATTTAACTTATTATGATACATATTCAGGGTGTTTATTTTACGCTTCTGTGTCTAAGTGATATGTTTAATATTTAAAATGGGGGATGTCGTAGAACGTGTATAAGTATGTATAAACGTGTAAACATTTAAATTATACTTGTGAATAAAATCAAATCATAATATCCATTCTTAATCCTCACAACACATTCTTTCAATATTCTCGTTTTTACGGTTTTAAATATTTGTGGAATGATGGAATCCATCACAGCTTGAAACATTTTCCTTTTTTTTTTACTATATTTAAAAGACAACCCTTCACTTCAAGACAGCCTTCTTGACCCCTTTCACTTTCTAACTCTCATTTTTGTGTTCTTATTCGATGTGATGACCCCGTCCCCTACTCCTCCCCAGCAAACGAGCGCAAGAAACCTAATAGTAGCAGTTTATCCAACTCGGCTCCGAGACATTCAACTTCCTAAACAAGCTCCGGTGCAAAAACTCTGTCCAATAGAAACTGGGAGATATGTCACGTCTAACGAGGACCTTGTGTCTTTGCAAGGAGGGTTATTAAACTAACTAGGTTGGCAAACTTGACTCCTCATTTACAATGCTAGCAACTTTATGGGGCTACCGGACACAAGAATTAATTACTTTGCTGATAAAAAAAAATTAGTTTTTTCCCTGCAAACAAATTGCACAAAATTATCATATTCTTAATGTGCCTCGTGGTGTAGTGGTCAGATCTCCCGGCTAAGGATCTAGAGGTCATGGGTGTGAATCCCGTCTGGTTCCCGGGGAGTGGGAGGACTGTTTCTCGAGAGGAGAATAATTCCCCTAGTCACCAGGGTTTGTTTAGTTAGATTTAAGCTAGGTTAAGATCCATATTGTCTTCAACCCATCATATTAACTATCTTTTTCACCTCGTCACATGAAAACATGGAAAGAGCCTCCACGTAAAGGATGTACAGTACAATTAGTACTTTCAGTACTGGCTAGTACTGGCTAATTTTTCTGCAAACTGAGATACAAATCAATGCATTCCAGATACATCACTATTATTATTATTATTATTATTATTATTATTATTATTATTATTATGTTCGTAGACATCTAGTTTTATATTTGCTAGAAATTAATTAGTGTACATTTGTGATGCATTCTCCCATCAATTAACCGTGATGATAATAATACATGGACAACTTCCCATGTGATATTTTTTTATGTGTGGTCCAAGTAAGAGTAAAAATTGTCTGTTAAAACTATCAATTTTCTGTTTTATTTTTATTGTTCAACTTTTTATCTTTTAATGTATGACAAATTGAAGGGAGGTCGTCTTAGGTCTCGACCTTTCCTTCACCACTCCACATCTCAAAAATACAAATTAATATTAATTTTAATTAAATAAAAAATAACAACCCGGACACGGAAATACAACCCGGGACTTTTGACTTTGCTTGTCAATGCTATGCATGTGATACACGTTAATTTAAAAATACTAAGCTACTTTCGGATCGTTATTTAGTCGGACCCGCACGTTTGGCGCCATCTTTATTTCGCTCCGACTGTGAGTTTTAATTAGAGAGTCTGGTGTCGGGTTAGTTGTGGTGTCCCTTTTTTCCCGTCTTATTCTGAAGGAGAGTTCTTCCACCAATCGTATTCTTCTCTTTCCATCCACAGGTCTGCCAGGTACCAACTTAAGTTCTAAGAGAGAATTATGGGTGGGGGGGGGGGNATGATTGGGTGTAGGGACGTTTGGGATGAGCGAGAGAAGATAATCGGGCGAAGGTGGGGAGAGGGGGGAGAGGGTGGGGGAGAGGGTCTGAAGTAAGAAAGGTGGTGGGTGTGAAGCGAATAGACATGTCTGTAACTCTTGTTCATGGTCGTGATTAAAGCATGATTCACACGTTAGTCGAAAATTTAGAGCAGAATCTTGCTTGAGTGGTGCAGAAATTTCTACGATAGAAGAAATATATGTAGGCTCATGACTATTTGCAATGCAATTTAGAAACAACAGAATACTAACTTATTTTATTTTATTGTTGATAAACAAGATTTTTAAAGATTAATATCACAATGGAAAACCGGACCCGGGGTGTGGTGGTCAGTGAGCCTGGTTACAAGTCTAGAGGTCCAGGGTTTGATTCCCGGCTGGTACCGTGGATATTTTTCTCGAAAATGGAATTATCCCACCGGTCATCGGGGTTTGGTTGATTAGGCCTCAGCTCGGTCACTGGTTTCACACCCTCATACTCACTATAACCGTCATATCATCTCATCGGGACATAGAAAGAGCCTCCACGGAAAGGAAGTACGATCAGTGCATTCGGGTGCCCCTTGGACAATTGTAAATTAGTGGGTCTAATGGCTAATTATTTCCACTACTAGGCAACTGTTGTTATAGCTCAGACACTAAGTCAATGTATGTTTTAGAATGATCATATTGTGTCATGAAACATATCAAAACAAAATAATAACATATTCGCTTACCATTTAACGAGTTATTTCAAATCATTTCACAACAGTAGATACAGTTATTTGCTAGTATATCACTTTGCATGTGCACACAAACTGATTGATTCAGTTGGTTTGACAACATGCTCACTGATTGCGTTGGTTAAAAAAATATATTTGATTGGTTCTCCCAAACTGGGGTTGTCACACAGAAAAAGGAAAGCTGGAGATATTTCAAGTCACGCTGAGCAGACAACGCCCGATGAGGCTTAAACCTTGGTAATGGATTAGAGCTCATCACATCATTACGTTTGTGATTTATTGTTGTTTTTCGGCAATCGCGTCAATCCACAATAAGAAGTATTTAATTCTTATACCAAGGTGATACGGTCCTCCTTGTGGGTTCTACGTAGGTGATTGTACCGGCACCCGTAGACTCCTAGAGCGGCACATCTCAAGTGTGTGCTGTGAATTAAACGATGATTGGACTCTTAAGTGCCCGAATGGGTCTGAGTCACAATTAGTACTATCACATACATTTGAATTAGTAAAATAATTATAAAAATTAATACTGTGCTTTATACGCCCTAATAGTTTTAAACGTCCTTTAATGCTGTTATGGTCTGAGGTATATGAATTAAATATGTATACACCTTTCTTCTTCTTCTTCTTCTTCTTTATTTGACAAATTATTACATACTATCCTTAAGACTGCTACCTGAGAAGCGTTGAAGACATTTAGAAATCCCAAATTACTTAAGAAGTGGTTTGATATTTTTTAACGTGGCTTACAACAAAATATAGGCAAACGTTCTGGCTAGTTAAAAAGTTTAAATTTTAAGTTAAAGTTATTTAAAAAAGTGTGAGAGCTTATAGAAAATCCTATAAAACAAGCCCGCATTATTTTAAAATTTTCTAAATTAACCCCATAAAAATATGGCTTTATTTGGTAGATTAAGGCTTTATCTACCCAAATAAAGTCATATTTTTATGGGTTCAATTTTGAAAATTTTACAAACTTTTGCGTAAGGCGTTGTTGAATTTGAAAAAAACAAATTTTATTTAAAAATATAAATTTGTAATTGCTAGAATCCTGCTACTAATTTTTGCCCACATTTAGTTGAAAACGATATTTAAAAATATCAAACAGCTTCTTAACATGCGGGATTTCTAAACATCTGAAACGTATCTCAGGCTTTACCATGTATCACCCTTAAGGTCGCCGCCTTGCTGTCAGGCCACACGGCTTAAATAAAATGATTTTTATCTTTTGCTGTAACTAATTATATAGTATGTCAAATATTATACTCCACTTTTCCCTTCCTCTACAACCACCATTTATCATTTTCATAAAAAGAAAAGAAAGATAACTACGTAACTTCTTATCCCAAGGTAAATGAAAATCTCGCCACTAGTTCTCAAATATCTTTCAATTTTTTTGTCGTGAGCTTATCAACAATGTATTGTTTTAGTTAGAGGAATGCTAAATCTAAGGCCTTTTTCATCAAGCCTAGTCTCATATCTCCACTAAAATGTTCAAAACGTCGTTGAAAATAAGCTAATGTCACATTTTCACTCTTTTTTCCCAATTATAAAACTCTTTCTAACAACAAGGCGGTAACGGAAAAAGAAACCTGTTTGGAGTATTTCTACTTTATCTTAGCGAGAACCATATTCTGAAATAATGCATCGTATAAATAAATATAACGCTAGTGTTGAACGTCTGCAAGGCTATTTCTCTTTAACTGAGGTGACCCCCTGATTAAAATACATTTATATCAATAGGTAGGCTGACCATAGACACCCTGTTGAGTATTCCTCAAGAGGCAATATTTAGCATGCAATAATGTAGAGGTGACCTGGAGGTCTAGGGGTAAGGTGTCAGACTTCTGTGCTGGCGGCGGGGGTTCAATCCCCGGTCCCGGCAGAGATTTATCTGATTACCAAACCCTTCCTTCATCTCTGACAAGACATGTGGGGAATGCCAGGCCTCCACCGTGGTTCGGATTCCACGTTAAACTGTAGATCCTTCATTTCATCTCACAATCACCCAACCATTACACATTAGCGTAAGTGCGTTTAACCCGAACGGGTAGTAAGACGTGGTGCTAATAATAATAATAATGTAGCATGCTACATATTGCCTTCTGTTTCCTCTGCCGCATGCGACCTTGCTACAAAAGTTGCCTGTTGTCACGTGTTGCTACCTTCCCGCCGGTAGTGGGTTTAGAGGCAACAACACCGTGCGAATTAGCGTATTGTTCGTTGTATACTGTGCCCCTATTTTTAGTTTTTTTTTATTGTTTCTAGTGTATAGTTTCAGTGTTTCGAGAGAGCTTGCTCAAATGAGAAAAAACTTAGGTTTATTGAAGAATATAGGAGTCATGACATACTTTGAGATCACCGATTAATTAATTATAAAAACAACAATAAGAAGATGGATATTTTCTAAAAATTGTTGGAAAGCTATGAATAGTAGGCTATATTGAAAATTAATATCCATATGAAAACATATGAAGTAATTAAATTGCATGCTGTAATAACTTAATTTATCAGATCAAAATTAAATATTACAATCATTTGGTCAATACATCCCCTTCTAAACGATTTTAGTGTAAAAGTAAAATTATAATGTGTTTCAACTTGTTTTCATAGCTGCATATTAATTGTAACTTGAGTGATGTTCATGGCGAATAAACATTTTATGTGAATTATCGAGAAATAGTCTTAATCAATATAATACATTTTTAGAGTATTCAATATAATTAATTCAATAAATAAATAAGCATAATTATAATGAATGTGACGTACCAAATTTAATGAAGAAAATAAATAATCTCCATTCCCAATTTCATCGCAAACACAAAGGCCAGACAAAAACTACAAATGGACAATCGCAACTAGTTGTGATACGAAATATTGTTGGTATAAATTTATTCCTACAAACACTTGTCTGTTCCACCACCTTCTTCGCCTCCTCCGACTCTTTACTTCTTCAGCAAGAATAAAATAAGCCGCAGCCACCATCGTCGTTCTCGATGACATCTTTGAAGCAGGCTTGAGATTGGAAACAGAGGCAATTTGTTGCTTTGGTGTAGATGCTTTGTACCATGCTACAGAAATCTCAAGGAGCTGTGTTTTCCGACATACAGCATTGAGTCAACATGCAGCATGTTGTTTTTTAATCAATTAATCAGTGATCCCAAAGTATATAATTATTCCTATACTCTTCAATAAACTTTAAAGTTTCTTTCATTCGAGCAATCCATCTTGAAACACTGAAACCATGCACTAGAAACAATAAAAAACTAACTAAAGATAGTGGCATGGCATACAGCGAGCAATAAGCTAAGTCACACGGTTTTGTTGCCTCTGAACCCACTTCCGGCGGGAAGGTAGCAAGCAACACGTGGCAACAGACAACTTCTGTAGCAAAGTCGCATGCAGCAGAAGAAAGAGAAGGTATGTAGCATGCTATATATATTGCCTCTTGTTGCTTCGGTGTAAGGCCACCTTCATAATTTTGTAACTAGGAGCCACAGTGATATTTTTAAACCTCATAGTAAAGTATCGAATAATGATATTGGTCACATCTCGCTAAAATGCTAAGGACTGGGTAAGCCATTAATTGAGAAGTGTGTCAAACGACTAAGCCTTCCCCAATGTCCAAGTTTTGATGATACATCGCTACCGTTTCCGAGCACCATGGGACAAAATTTGTTTGGACTTTGTGGGTCCAATGACTTGACCACTCAACGGTAATGCGTGTATACTGGTCATTGTTGATGGCATTTTTTGTTTTGTTGTTTCAAATAAGTGGTTTTGTTTTCCCTTAGAGATATGAGGGGTACCTACCACCAATGCCAACCCCCTTTCAAGGTGAGTGCGTGGGCCTTGTGATGAATCAATTGTGAGAATGGTTTCAAATGACGACGGGCCTTGTTTCCGTTCTAAGTACTTCAAGGACATGTGCTTCTGATAGGTAATAAGACATGTGAAGACTAGTCCATACAATCTTTTCCATAACCATCAAATAGTGCTTTAACAGGAACTTAAATGTTGTGAAATAACATTCAATTTTAATGTTAGGTTACTGTGAGCTAGTATTTAACGAGAGTGAAAATGTCGGTATCTGCAAGAAACTATAAATAGCAGGACTTAAGATATTGGGTGGCCGCACCTTGCAAGGTGAAAATCATCCCTTGTTTCCAGCAATAGTCTGTATGGCCAGTTTTGGGTCATGCGATCATAGCTGTGTTCTGATTGGCTGCAGGTAACAGGCTCAAAACCAACAGTTTGAAAGACTAAGAGCATCTTTATCGGCATTTGTCCGACACTACAGTAGCTCCATGGCTTCTTTGGTGCTGACTGACAGCTCACAGCTGACTTCTGACAGTCAACATTTATGTATATACCTAAATTTTGACGGTTAAAAGTGACAGCCGCTAAACACATGTTTTTGAAGATCATATGATTTGGCGTAGAGATATATAATTTGGTCTGGTAACCTTCCAAAGCCGTCAGCTCTCAGCTGTGAGCTGTCAGTCATCCCAAAAGAATCCATGGGGCTACTGTAGTCTTAAAGATTGGGTGTGAGTCTCACCCACACGTATATGTTTGTAAATAATAAATCAACTAACAAAAGTATTGCATTTGCCACAATTATTATTAATAGAGTTGATATAATTATTAAGTTGAGATTATTATTATTATTATTATTATTCTACACTACACAATACGATTAACCCAATTAAAGTGCCAAAATTATCATATGTTTAATTCTTGTTCACATATATGATAAAAAACCTCTTGTTACAGTGCTTACTATTTTTCACCATCACTCTCAGGCAGACTGAGATAAAGATTAATTAGACTCTTTACAAGTCTACGTTCTGAATTTCTTTGTCATAACGTTGGACATCCCTTACTTATTCTATGGGACATTGACCCCCTTCTCTAGCAAAACTGCAAGATCTATTTTCCTTATAGGTATGAACAAGGTGCATAAACTTGGCCCCGCCCTTGAAAGCACTAACGATCGAACCTAGTGCAATCGTTAGTGCTACGTTAGTGCTGGTGATTGAACACAAAAGTTTCGTTAGTGCTACATTTTTGTGGAAGTTATAAGCCAAAATGACTGGGCGGGGCCAAGTTGACGTCAACCTGGCCCCGCCCACCAACTATTAGTGCAGCACTAACGACAAAACCCAAGGCAATCGTTAGTGCTACGTTAGTGCTGGTCATTGAACACAAAAATTTCGTTAGTGCTACATTTTTGTGGAAGCTATAAGCCAAAATCACTGGGCGGGGCCAAGTTGACGTCAACCTGGCCCCGCCCACCAACTATTAGTGCAGCACTAACGACAAAACCCAAGGCAATCGTTAGTGCTACGTTAGTGCTGGTCATTGAACACAAAAATTTCGTTAGTGCTACATTTTTGTGGAAGCTATAAGCCAAAAT
>CABEEJ010000618.1:233185-245358 GCA_901482245.1 Timema douglasi
AGTTGGTGGGTGGGGCCAGGTTGACGTCAACTTGGCCCCGCCCAGTGATTTTGGCTTATAGCTTCCACAAAAATGTAGCACTAACGAAATTTTTGTATTCAATGACCAGCACTAACGTAGCACTAACGATTGCACTAGGTTCGGTCGTTAGTGCTTTCATGGGTGGGGCCAAGTTTATGCACCTGTATGAACAGGCCTGTTGAATTTTGAAGAGGTCTCAATATAACGTTGGCTTATAACTTGAGCCGTGTTCCGGTTAGGATAAGCGTGGGTAATTCCGTGGTCTGTAAATTGCTTTCCTCTCAGCTCAGCTGCCGAGAGATTCTCAGCAAAGCTGATCCATAAAGGGTCTGGGCCATGGTCTATGTAGAAGATCCTTATCCCTGGTTCGGTGTTGCTGGCTGATCTATCTGACGCGTTCAAAAAGAGATGAACTTATGTGAGGCCCCCAGAAAAAGTGTCGTTTTGAATTGGGATGATTTTTTTTATATTATTTAATTTCTGGAGCTATACATCTTTATAGAGTTTTTAATATAAAAGGGCATGTGTGTTTTTAATTTAAACTACTCCAAAAATTATACATATATATATATACATACATTTTTTCTAGCTAAAAACACACGTTTGGTCTTGTATACAGGTGCCTCCAAAGATTATATATGTATGGCCTAACACCTTAGCTCGGTTGGTAGCGTGTCTGCCTACTGAGTTAATGATCCCAGTCTCGATTCCCGGCATGGTGGAAAATGTATCATATTGATAAATTGACGGCCGGAGACTGGAATGTTGTTTCCAGTGCTAGACTTAAGATATATTATAAGGCTTATGAGGCTACGCCAGGTCTAGCAGGACGGTAGCGGAATATACTATATAGCTTTGGTATAAAACTGACCCAGCCCACAAGCTGGAAACGCTAATGGATGTAAAGTATGCAAATAAATATATATAAATGTGTGTATCCTAAAATAATTGTTTATATTATTTTGTTTTCATATTTAGACGTCTCCAGAAATTAAATACCTAGCTTCCAACGGCTTAGCTCGGTCGTGCATACATAAGAAAGTAAACGGGGCTATTCATTTTCTGTTACAAGTGGCTACAGGGAGATATGACGTCTAGTGCAGGATGCCTAGTTAGTGGAACAAACCTGACTATTCCAAAATGAGATCATCTCGAATAATTTGACGTTCTGTGTTGGAACAAGAGGTCATTAGGTGTCACGAGCCGGGGTGCGTTTGAATCTATGCCAAATTAAACTTGAACTTGATTGAAGGAGCTATGCCAATCATGCAGCCACCACAATAATCCGATCATTCCAATCGATTACACCGACTGAATTACAACAGCATTAACTTAGCTTCGTATTAACCGAAGAAGGGTTTCATTATTCTCTCTCTACAAGTTCTGGTAAATTATCCACAAAATTGAACAAGTATTTGCCAATCAATTCATTGTACAGTACATCGCCGATTTGTAGAAAGATTGGATTAAGTCAATTATATTATATTATTTTTACAGATGGTTTATTTGTAAATATATAATCTTCACTGGTATACACGCAGGTAAAGATTATTATAAATGACTATCCAACCTCCCACAGCGCAATTACGCCAATATTTCTTTTAAAAGACTATTATTCTTATCCCTAGAATATCTTTGTATATATGCGGATGGAGCACAATATAAAGACGTATTTATTCAGTCGTGTCTAAATTGCATTAGCATGCTATGTCAATCAACATTTTCCTTTATTATTAATATCGATAATTATCAGAGATTTTACAAATATATTTTTCTTTACTATCTAATTAATATATTGATGATTTAATTATTTCAGGGAACATTCCACCTGACAATAGATACAGAGCCTTCTAGTAATACGTATTAACATTTAAGTTTTTGAGAGACCCTTAGGCATTCGTGGATATACTCATTAACGTGTAAGACCCGCAAAGACTAAAGAAAATCTTCAGTGGTAGTCAGCGTTTAAAACTTACGCCACCTCGATTTCAATAATTATGTCAGTAACATTTTAATAAACATTTTCTTCATTAAATTAAACCTAATTCTTATTTTTTAAAATCTATTTATGTATTGGATGTATATAATTTAATTTTAACACTAATTGAAAATTACTTTTGGGGGTAACAACTGTTTGATATATTAATAAAACTATTTACTTTGACAAAGACTGGGATAACTTTTTATTTAAAAACTAATCTTTAGAAGCTTCATCCACTGTGAAAATATTTTGTTTCATACCTGTAGAGCGATGATCAGCAAAATAGTGTAGTACGAAGAGGAATGTAGAAGGAATGCTCGGAAATAAATCATTAGAACAAACTTACAAACGCTCTATAATCTTGTGAGTACAAAGCTTTTCGCCCTGATGGCGGCTATTACTATTTGTGTAACGAAATCTTTCTCTTTTGCCAGACGTAATTAACTCTGGATATTGCGGTCTCTCCTGTATAGGGGAAAAGGATTTTGGAGGAACACTGAAGATATAATAGGCCTACCTGATTCTCATTTTGTTGACATTTGTAGAATTTACTAAGAACAACTTTGTGTGTGTGTGTGTGTGTGTGTGTGTGTGTGTGTGTGTGTGTGAAGAGATTGATATTTCTCCATTTACCTTCATACGGTTTTCCTGAACATACTACGCCCTTGACTGAGTGCCCAGGAAGGTCAACTACAGATAAAAAGAAGTTCTCTAAGACGGGGTAAACATAAGGGTTTATCAATGAATAGATATGAGAGGCATTTTAAGGCACGTCAACACGAAATATACTGGAGCATTCAATCACGTTCACACCAAGATATATAAGTATACATTTTAAAAGCAATTTAATACAAACTGTCAGTGCATTGGTACAAATGAAGCTTCAAGGTACGTTAACGCAAAGGGTTATTGGTGCATATATATTAATAAGGGCTTTAGTGTGAACAGGTACAACATAGCTCCGAGGTGCATGGACACCTGAAACTATCATTGCTCGGATGTAAAAAAAAAAGTTTGTTTAACATTACAATGTTTTTTATATAATTAGATATTTGTGTTTAATGTGCTGAAAGTGGTAAAATGATTGGCGCTTAGGTTAAGTGTATTACGTTAGCCTAACCAGTGGTTACATGGTCGAGTGCGTCACAACATTACGAGTATACTGGATCGTCATTGATGGAGAGGTCAGCCCTTGCATCCCAGTTGGCTATGCTAAAGGTGATCTTCCTTAATGATTTTCCACTTTATTTCTACGCAAATATATGTACAGTACATTTTCTCTCAATTTTTAAATGCGTTGAAATATTGGATGTTTGCCGAATTAAGAGTTTTGAGGCTCATGTGTATTTATATTAAATAATACGACTTTCTGTTAAAGCTATATCTTTACTTGTTGTTACATTTTCTCTAATAATAATTGTATAATAAATACATAATAGTTTTATTTTACTTGTAGTATTATGCTTTCATTAAAGCACCGTATGTTAAATAATTTTTCTTCTTCACTTTGGGGATATCAACCAAGAATAGAGGATTCAAACAAAAACATCCTACTAGATATATAAGACTTATTTGAAAAAACAACATATTCTTGATTTAGTATGTAAATTACAGTTTTCTTAGAACAATTATTACATCTATAAATATAGTTTACAATGTGAAACTAAGTCTGTAAAAATATATTAGGAGGGATAATATTTAATTTCTCTTAGTCCAAATATCAACATATTAAACTAACACACCTTGTGAGTAGACCTCAGTTTTATTGTATCGTGTTTCGCTGCCTTATACGTGAGTTACTAGGACTTTATCATCGTTTCCTTTGATTTATAGTTCGTGTATTTGGCACCTTTGACATTTCTACACTTCATTGCTTTGCTTCCAACAATTTACACATCGGGTGAAGCAACATGCACACACAGTAGTATGATATATGGCTACATGAAAACCCTCATCATATCACACATGAGCACAAACATATATCAAAGCTGTTACAGGTATGCACAGTTTGGGAAATTAACTGTTTAATTAATTAATCTCGTCCAAATGTTTAAACTGACCTTATTTGGCTGAACATTGTTAAAATTAATAATACATTTTTTAGTGGTTGTAGTTATAAAGTTATATTGATGAAATAATTCTACACTAAATTTACAGATAGATTAAAATACAGCCATATTTTGAAATTATGCACAAACATGTGCACCTTAAAGCTGTAGTTTTAATCTTTTTATTTATTTAAAACTGGGTTGGAAGAAATGAAATGAAGAGAATCTCTTTCTGACTGTATGAAGCATATAGAAACTTTGCCTAAATTAACGTCGGGTACTTCTCCTAGTACATAATATAGACCAAGTCGGAATCCTTTTCTCTTTCATGATAGCTTTTTTTCTAACCGGACTATGAAATCATCACAACCCCCTTTATAGAAATTCATTCTCTGTTTTGAAAGCAAAATTTTGTAGTGGGGTTGCAAACTTTTTAAATTTGAATAATTTAGTTGTAAATAAATGTTACGCTTCAGCCTGACAATAAACAACCAGCTTGAACTCATGTATACATATTTATTTACAAACTCACACACACACACACACACACACACACACACATATATATATATATATAAATATCTCACCACATCTTACTGTCCGTTTGGGTTATATGCATATATAATAATAATTACTATGAAGTGTTAAGATGATGCAGGTTGAATTTAGAGAATTTATACCTGCATTCATGTGAAGGGAGAGTGGAAAAATATTTAGAAAAAACACCCTCTGTACATAAAACCTGATTCAAACCCTGACTCCCCATAATAAGCAATTTAATAAATTGTGAGAGTGACGCCTTAGAATATGTGGCCACCGAAGCAGGTTATATATTTATTATTTATTGATTTCATAACAGCACAAGTATGTTTATAGACAATAAATATATTTATCTTGTCATCAATACGCAGAATCAAACCAGGGTAAGCCAGAAAATCATTCCAACCACCTAGCCAATGAGATGGTATTTGCCCTGAGGCTAAAATAAAACATAAAGTTGGATAACGCTAAGTCTCAACTAGGTCGAGTATGAATATCCTCTCGAATAATACAGAAATAATAAATGGGATTCCGAATCTGAAGGAAGGAGGGTTTAATGAATGCGACCAGCCATGTAGCCTTGTAACCAACCTCTAGTCGGTCCTACTGAAAGAGGATTGTCTGTTTGTAAACTAGTTTCTAAACAAGAGGGAGGGATATTACCTTCATACTGCCTCGTTAATATCTGCTCTAAATGGACTTGGAGGTATAGAAAGACCCAAATATGACGTCACAAGTAAACAATACAGTATACCACTAAGTTTCCACGAACTTGTACAGAATGGATTAGTTGGATGAGTTGGAAAAGGTTGTCACGTGCTCCTTTTCTGGGGGAACAACTGCGTATAGCACATTCATTGAGCAATATGAACCCGCATTGGTGGTCACATGGTGTAAGGCATCACTCTCAATATACTGGATTGTTGGTGGTAGGGAAGGCTGTGGTTCGAATCATGACCAGATGTTTGGAGTGTGTTATTTTTTCCTTTCCTAAACGGTTTATCACTTTTACTCCACGCGAATGTGGCCAAATTTTCGATAAATTAGATATTTAGCATCCTTGTCCTCATTATTGTAAATAAACACCTAACTCTGACGGTTAGTAGAAGATAGTGTACCAAAAAGACACATGCATCCATCTGACTAAGGCATTAGTGTTTGAAAACAATTCCCCGCTTTTAAAAATTATTGGGTGACCTGGCGGTCTAGGGGTAAGGTGTCAGACTTCTGTGCTGGCGGCCGGGGTTCAATCCTCGGTCCCGGCACAGATTTACCTGATTACCAAACCCTTCCTTCACCTCTGAAAAAGACATCTTGTGAATGTGGAGAATGCCAGGTCTCCACCGCGGTTCGGATTCCACGTTAAACTGTAGGTCCTCCATTTCATCTCACAATCACCCTACCATTACACATTAGCGTAAGTGTGTGTAACCCGAACGGGTAGTAAGACGCGGTGCTAATAATAATAATAATAATAATAATAATAAAAATAAAATAAAAATTATTATATTTTATTCCTTTGTTGTTTTAATCATGAATAAACTCACTTCAGTGTCCGAATGGTTTATGGCATCACTTTCGTGTTAGACTGTCCTGCTGATGGCAGTTAAACTGAGGTTCTAATTCCAGCCTATTAAAGGTGGTTTTTCCTAAATGGATGCTACTATCCTTCTAAGCAAATGAGGGTAAATTATCTCTAAAATGATTCTTTCCTCATCCCTACCCCACTAGAATATTTGATCGTAAATGCGTATAACCTGAACAGGTGGTAAGACAAGGTGATAAAAAAAAGTGAAACCATACAGGAAGACGAGTCTCGTGTCTTAATGAATAGAGTGATTGACAACAAACCTTAGGGAATCTGGTACAATTCTTGTTGGTTTTTAAAATACTAACTATACTCATTTGGGTTCATCCTGCCACAGCTATTTGTATAGTAATTCTGAACGTATTGCTCATATTTTTGTTACAGTCTGATTTATATACGATGGAACCTTTTTTGACACTCATAAAAAGGTTACTAAAACTGTTTTTATATAATGTATACATACATCAAGATATATGATATGCAACTGGCACCTACATAAATAATATTAATACATATGAAATAGTAATAATATTGTAATACTACTGTCCTAGATTGATGTTTATTTAAAACTAACATGGTAGTGTTGAAACTAAGTGATTGAAATAACTGGTCTAGTTAACTTGTTGTGATGAGTTAGTAAACATTAGGAAAGAATTTTGATGACTCATAACAACTTGTACCCGCTTTGCTCGGCAACTGGGACGAATTGAACTATAAAGGGTTTTGATTTAGGACTAGCGTGGCTGACACATTAAGATCTACTCAGATGCAGTCACTCTGCCAGTCATCGGGACTACATGGATTAAAACATCGGGTCATCAATTAGGCCAGGTAGGCCTACTTGTGCTAGAAAGCAGCTATTGTGCCCAGGGTACCGGGTTCGAGTCTGTGAGGGGGATCGTGAGCAGTGTCAATCGAGGCAGTAGCTAGGTATTCGTCACTGAGGAAGTTCTCTCGCGAGCGCATATGTCAAAGTTCTTATATGTTTATATTATGTTTTATATTAGTGCTACTAATAAACCCAAAAAAACAAAGCCATCAGTATAAATTCTAATCCAACCATCTATTTTGCCACCATTCCTGCCCTTCCCCGCAAGCTATCCTGACAGATTAGGCCCACAGTAAAGGAGGGGGGGGGGGGCGGTGACAATATTAAATTTTTTAAATGTTATCAATAAATACCACAAAATATATGTTAGTATTTTATAAAAGTACCTTCATTTCAGAAAGCTACCATCTATATTATTATTCGGAGAAGAAAGTGGAAGATAAATAAGTTGTCTTGTAAGAATACACCTTTGGAGAATACAAACTCTTTTCAGCAAATATTTAAAGTATTTTACAATATTTTTAGTAGTATCACTTGCTGCTTAGGGGCTTAAAGTGTCACTTTCATAAGAGACTAGACCACCGATGATGGAAATATCTAGAATAAATTCCATTCGTATGTACCGAAGGTTTATTCCTAAAATGATTGTTCACTAAACCTCCAGGTAAATGCTGGTACATGTCATCTAAATTAAACCTTACTCATCCCTAGCTCATTAGCGCAATTAGTAAATATGCATACAACCTGAACAGTTATGCATTTCTTGAAATCGGCCCTAGTGGTTTTGATTAAAATTTGTATTAGTCACTGGCGATGTCACAGACAAAATGGTGAATATTATTTTTCCTAGAAAATAACTTAAGAGGGTACCTCACACATGTGGATAAGCCCAATTTTGAACATATCTATACAATCCTTTGAGAAAATAACTTATCATTGTGAAGTTGTATGACTTAAAAATAAAAAAAACTTTACTCTAAATATATTTAGTATAAAACCAATATTTTCAGAGATTAAAGCAAATATATATTTAAATAGAAGTCTGGTAAATGAGTTGAATATTATTTTCTTTGATGGACCAAAATGTTCCCTTTTTCTCTATGTTTCTGTAAGAGTGTATATTATTTCACTTGTGTTCTTCGGCTTAATGTGATTTCTCTTATTCCATCATGTTTCTACAATAATGTATATTACTTCGTTTCACATTTTAATTGGTTTATGTAACTATATATATACTTGAGTAAAGGAGCAAAAAGGTGTGTGCGGTACATCGTGACATTTATTTAATAATGTTACAACATAACATTTTAACATAATTTAAGACTTTTTTAGGTTTTTTTGTAACTTCATAACTACCGTTATCTTAAGACATACTGCACTTAAAGTATAGTACTTTTAAAGTAGGTGGTGCCTTTAAGAGTTTCTCTTCTGATCCACAATTTGTCTATAAATTGAACGTTAAATATCTTTAAAAGAGAGAATAAATAGTTTCCACAGAGTTCCCTCCCAACGTCACAGTTTTCCCTCCAAGCTATCCCTTCAAGTGTGTTCTGTATTCTTTGAGTTCCAGTGGAACGTGCTGTCATGGTATCCCTGAGGGTATCTTAAAACTAAACATCCCCAAGCTCCTAGGTTTGAGGGTGAAGTGTTACTTGTGAAGGTTGTCGCCACCCCATCCTCCTTTCTAAAGTCAACTGAGGGGAAGGGGATTAAAGGGACCAACGAAAACAAGGCCGTTATATCTGCTCTCCGTCTCATCCCGGTCCCTTCTTAAGCACCGACGTGGCGTCTTAGAGGATGAAATCTCTTTGACTTTAGGTCAATCCTCTTCAGATTTAAGATGAGGCAGTGTACAACTAATAGTTTACACCGAACATGGAACAGCGGTTCAAGTCCATCCTTACCCGCACTGGTGGTCACGTGTTCTAGTCTGTATTACTGGTGACGTGGAGGGTGAAGTTTCGAAACTAGGTAAAGTGTACTGAAGAAGGTTTTTTCCCACCTATGATTTGTCACTTTGGTTTTTGTCCTTCTTCTCTCTACTCTGATAAACGTGCAATATTTATCTAGATAAATTTTACATAGCTGTCTATTTAAACTATACTTTTGATAAATTTGTTGTAGATTGTACTAAAAAAATCTAGCCTCAAACAAGTATTTCCAAAAACAAGCTCATTTGAGAATAATTAACCTACGCTCGTGGGGACGTGAACAACAGTATCATTCTTTACTAGTATTTTTTACCAATGATGGGAAGGCTGGGTTTTGAACCGCAGCTGGATATCCCTGCCTGTATTTTTCTAAACTATTTCTCCTTCGACCCGAATTCGGGTAGACTTCTGCTAAAATCTACCTTCCTTATTCCCGTTCTATTAGTGTAAATATGTTTACATCCAGTAAGATGCAATGCATATAAAATTAATATAATCTGCTAGACAAAATATAATAATAATAATAATAATAATCTCTTGCATGGTATATTGTAGTTTGAAACAAATTTTCAAAAATTAATTGACTTTCAGTAAACTACTCTTTGATAAAATTTCATTAAATACGTGTCATTATTTACTTTGTAAAACACTCCCCCAGTAATGATTTTGAACAAAATTTTTCAAATAATTCTAGAAAAATTTAGAAATTTGAAAAATCCGTAATTAATGAGCTACTATAATTCTTTATTCAAGAATTATAACTGATATAAATTTAACTCGAGGTATATGGTCATTAACATCTAAATATCAAGATCAAATGAAATCCAGCCAACAATGTCAGCTCCAGCAACGAGAGCGTATAACCCGAATGGGTAGTAAGACGCGGTGCTAAATATTATTATTATATCCAGCAACGAGTATAGACAAACAAACATACAACGGGACAAATCTAATTGTACGTAAAACTCCCTATTTTTCGATTTGGCTGCGCATAAAAGGTCCGTAATTAAGTCAGGGTGAAAAATGTTTACAGTAATTACAAGACTTAATATTATAATGAGAAAGTAAAAAACCTAGTCATTTTTTCAATAAATTGAGTGCTGTTCCATACCCCTTGATAAAGATATAACCCGTATTGTATCTCTGTGTATCAAATAATATTATATATATATATCACGGTAGCGTTTCATTAATTTTACTTTTTCAAATCAAGAGAAAGTATTGTATCCGTGAAAAGTTCGACCTCGAGATTATGAGGAATCTTAATGTTCTATATATGCCCGAACACAAAGGAGTGGATATTTTCGTTATCTCTTTCCCCGTGTATGTCAGACTGTCTATCCCTAGCCACATATCTGAAAAGGTTCAATGCATTTTGTTCAAATTTCATTACTAGATGCTATAGGGTTAAACCTAGACCCTATTATTATTTTGATCTTAGCTCTCAAACTAAAGGTAGTTTACTGAAGATAGATTATTTGAAATACAATTTTTTTTCTAAAATATCTCTAACAATTTTATTTAAAATGGAAGAGTGTGACCTCCCAATTAGTGTAATTGGTTTTTGGGCAAAAATTTGTCGAAGGGTAGTTTATTGATGAGTGATTTTAGAAAATTCATAATATTTCGAAACGTTTTGTTTAAAATGTATATTTGAGGAGGTTTTATATTATAAATAAAAATTGTATACCTGTTTGTTTGCTTTTTGGAAAAATTCGATTGATGTTAGATTCTTATTGGTTTTTTTAAAATAATTTTAATATTAAAAAAACTACTAGCGAGTTTATTTTCTAAAATGTTCTGTTGGTTTTGTTACACTACAAGCATAAGAAGCTTTTTTTAAATAAAAAACACATTGAATAGAAGGTTAATGATAACAGATTTTCTTATTTGATTTTTTTAAATCTATAACGATTTTGTATTTGATTTTTTTTTAATCTATAACGATTTTGTTCAAAATTAATATCAGGGGGCTATTTTACATGCTAAATAATAATGTGTGTATATTTTACTAAAATAAATTAACTAAAGGACATTTGTCTTACGTAAAATTAAAGAAAATAGTCTAAATTAGCTTTGAAGATTAAGTTTTAATTAGGTAGAAACAGAAAATAGTTTTATGTGATATATAAGAATACTTTTTTTTACAAATTAATAATCGTTTTATGGTAGTTTACAAAAAAACTTACTTTTAAAAATTTAAGATTTGTTATTGAACAATTTGGCTTAAAATATATTTATATAAAGAGTGTTTATTATTATTAACTAGATGATGTGTGTGTTTTGTGAGGAAAGCTTACTAAATGGTAGTTTACCGAAAAACTTGTTTTGAAATTTTTCTTCCAAGCTATTATACACACTATTATAAAGTTTGTGCTATTTAATAAATCCATTTATTTTATGTGTGTCAAACTTTATTTTGTAAAGATATATATTAAAAATTAATGTATAATAGTATTATGCTAGGTAAAAAGTTTGTTTACTGATACATTTTTATGTAATAATACTTCCAATCAAGATTAACATCATATCACCTGAATTGACTCATAAATGCTTTAAAGTGCTTCTAGTAGCTTTTATAGTGGTAAAAAAGTTTCGCCTTATTTTTAACGATCTGTAGCAATAAATATAGCTAATTACAAATCTATATTTTTTCTCTTTAATTTGATAATTATGTTCTACGTTTGTGTAACAATATTGGATACTTGATGAGGAATCAATTATTTTGTTTGTTCTTAGTTAACTTAGTTTAATCGTAATTACTTTTGCTATAAGATATTATGTTTATCTGATTAATAAATATTTTTTGATTGGATTAATGTATCCAACATTTAGCTTATATTTCCAAAAATTAATTTCCAAACAATTACTTCATTTTATGTATCTATTTAAATATTAAAAAAAAAGTCTTAGTAAGCTCGATAAAATATTAAACATGTATGTGATAATCTAATATTCTTGAGGTAAAAACACCTATTTTTCTATTTGAAGTTCTTATTATATATCAATTTGCAGTTTACCTCAAAAACTCGTGTTTGACAACATTCTGCTTTGATTAAAAACAAACCCTACAAGCCTGTATGGAAAATTGCTTGCCTTCAAATTTCTCCGACAAAGATGTGTTAAGGGTGGTCGAATAGGATCGAGTGGAGATCACTTAAGTTGGCCCCCCCACCTCATCAAAATTAAAATTTAAATGTACCACCGTTTTGCACCTATTTTGCACCGTTTTGCA
>CABEEJ010000619.1:0-30469 GCA_901482245.1 Timema douglasi
CTAAATCTGCCATCCACAACCCCCTCATCACCCCCCTTCCACACACCCCAGTGCGTCATTCCGTCAATTAAGGACCCCTCTGCACTCGTATCATCCTCCACACCTCCCCCACCTCCAGTGCGTCATCCCGCACTTACTCACCCACCCTCCCAATCAATTAAGGACCCCATTGTCCGAGTTAATTGGCTCTTTGTGTCTCAGAAATCGACAAATGTTACTACTACGTATCCTCTCAATTTCGTCTTACTCATTAGTATAGCCCTAATCAATCGGGCTTAGTACCCACTTCATTGACCACATGGTCTAAGACATCCCTATAGTCATAAAAGTGGATTAATAAAGGCAAGTAGATCAGAGTTCGAGCTTTGTCGGGTGTACTGAGGGTGGTTTTTTTTTCTAAATGGTTTTCAACTATCCCTCCATACAAATGTGGAGTAGGCCACCTACACTTCCTCTCAATCCAACTGCTAAAGAACAATGTGCTTAGCCCAGACCAGTAACTAGGGGATTGAAAAATATACGTGTTTGGTTGTGTGTAAACAAATTAAAGGTTTTGTCGATCCAGTAAGTGAATCAAATGGCTAATCCATCATATTACTAATATACAGTATTAATGGGGATGGGGCTGTTAGCATAATATGCTAAACATTTATGTTGTGTTGTTGTTGTTGATAGATAAATATGTTTTGTTTATTTAAAGCTAATATTTACCTTTCTGTGAAACAAATAGTTCGACTGATGCAAACTAGAGTGTTTTTCAAATAAAATATAGTTTGTAAACATGTTCAGGAATATTAGTCAATACTTCATAATAAACTATTAATTAAGATAATAGAAGCCGATTCGGTGGCCGCATGGTCTTAAGCGCCACTCTTGCACTAAACTAAATCCATATTAGAAGACTGGGATTTCGGGGTGCGATCCAAGTCGGGTGAACTTAGGATGCTTTAAAAAAAAAGTTTTCCACTCTCTCCCCATGCAAATCCAACTAGATTACCTCTAAAATACTCCCGTCCTCATCCCTACGCTTTTAGAGTAATTATCATATATGTGTAATAACTGAACAAGTGGGTAACAATAGTAATAATACAATCTTATTTCCATAGAAAGGACCTTTCAGACGGATAGAGAAGTAGCTATAGCTACTTTCACGTGTTAATTCGTTATGTCTTGTTATCTCCATCTGTAACTTTAGTTATACATTCATTATACATACCTATAAAATAGCACGATTAATAAATAAACCTTATTTTCGTAGACCAAAACTATATTGACCCTTTTTATAATTTCTTCCAACCAAAATAATTATTTTATTATTAATTTGCTTTAGAAACTTAATCCCCTCCCCACCAAAAAAGACCACAAAACTATAAATATTGAGACATCTATAGTCAGATACATATTTTGGTCGCAACCTTGTATCGTATCCCCGACGAGCATCTTGGACGTGTAGGTATAGACGGGCACCCTGTATCCTCGATGCAATCATGAGAGCGATACACGTACCATATCGCTGCGTTCTCGCTTCTTGTCGGTATTTCGCCGTCGTATCAAACGAAGTTACCGGGTGAGGATACGTCATGTATGGACGTACTCCGAACTATACACCGTCACGGGCCATGTTTGACCGCTCCAGTTTGTTCCGTTATAACTTTTCCCGCTTCAACAGAAGCTGTATTACATTATGAATGATAAATTAGTATTATTATTAGCACCGCGTCTTACTACACGTTTGGGTTGCACGCACTTACGCTAATGTGTAATGGTAGGGTGATTGTGAGATGAAATGGAGGACCTACAGTTTAACGTGGAATCCAAACCACAGTAGGAGGCCTGGCATTCCTCACATTCACAAGATGTCTTGTCAGAGGTGAAGGAAGGGTTTGGCAATCATATAAATATGGAATGCTAAATTATTAACATCTTAACTCGCCATGTTAATTAACTAGTGACTTATTACGCTTATGTTGAACTGGGTAGTTGGTATTAGGCGATGACACGAAGCAAAATATAATAATATATAATATTTAGCACGACGTCTTAATACCCGTTTGGGTTATACGCTTTAAGTACTAATTACTCTAATGGATTAGGAACTGGGAAGGTTGAATTAGAGGAAGTGAAACAGCATTTGCGTGGAGGGAGAGTGGAAAACCATTTATGAAAAACCACCCCCAGTTCACCCGACCGAGATTCGAACCTCGATCTCCCAATTCGAACCTCGATCTCCCCGTCCTCAGCAGTCGAGCTCAACACGACAAGCGCGTTAGCCAACTACGCCACCGAGGCGGGTACGAAGCAAAATAGTTCCTATATTAAACTGAGCCTCCAACAAGAGTTGTACTACCCGCTTCGGTGGCATCGTGATCTAACGCGCTACTTTGGCAGTAGATTAGACTGTCGATGACCAAGAGATCTAAATTCGTATCTAGGTCAGGTGTATTGAGGGTGTTTTTTTTTATAAAATGGGTTTCCACTCTCCCTATACGCAAATTCAGGTACACTACCTCTAAATATAAACTTCTTGATTACAAAAACCATCAGCCTAATTAGTAAATAGGCGTATAACCCGAACGGATAGTAAGATGCGGTGTTAAAAAAAAGTGCTGCTTATGGGTCCCCTTCCCTTTCTGATGAGACACACCCACATTCCTCCCTCTCCAGCAGTTCATTACCTGATATATACCATGCCAATAGTTACTAGAAAATAGAAATATATACCGTAGGTTGAAGTCAACCTCTCAGGTTCTCTTATTCCACCATTACAACACACGATGGACATAAATTATAGGTCACTGCAATGATCGCGGGGGAATAAGAATCGGATCTGCTGAAATTTGCTCTCAACCGTGTCTCGGCGTGTATCATCGCGAGGATACCATACAGGTGTGGACTCGACTATAGAACTAATTCCCTGCTTACCTTTCCCGTATCCAATGTCCAGTCTGAAGTTATCACCGCCCACCTGTCCGTCCACAAGCCTGCCCAGCCCGCCCACGAGATGGCCGGCACGACGCTCACCGTCGTACGAGGCATCACTTAGATCCTGACCAGGCTCCCTGCTGGCGTCCTCTGGTACCTGGTAGCTCACCACACCCCCTGTACAAGAGGAAAACATATATAAAAACGTATACACTCTTTTCTTTTACAATTCCTAATTGAGGTAACAGTGTTATAGTCCTTAAAAAAAACACAAACAAATACATTGACTTGCAGTTATGTTTTACCGTCTATAAAAGGAAGAGAGATAGATATATCTACAATCTTGATATGGTCGCATTTACACTGAAAAAGTGTTTCTAATTGGCAGATTGCATGTCTATTCTCAACCGGGAACTTAAGGTATGATAGAAGGAGACGCGAGAAAAGGCCAGTGTTTTGGCAGTTTTTTTATGGCAAAACATTTATTTGGCCAAAATAAATAAAATATTGTTACTGTACAAACATAAATGTTTAATTTTCTTCACATTGTGATATCAACAGTTCCTGAATATCTCTCATGAGAATAGTGAGGAGAAAAGTTCTCATTAAATTTCAGAACACCTTTGACAGAAACTCAAGTAATTATGAGGTCACCTTGGGAAGAAAACTAAACTGTTTGTACTGGAGCAATAATTTATTTTATTGCAAAAAAAAAAAAAAAAAAAAAAAANATTGCCATAGAAACTGCGAAAACACTTGCTTTTTCTCTCGTCCACTTCCATACCACCTTTAAAAAAAGTAGAAAGCTTGTCTTGCATTGTTCCACTATGATGCAGCTTATAAATTAATTGTTTAAACTGTCAAGGTAGGACTGTTATATTACAGGGTAAGTGGAATTAACGTAAACTATATAAAACAAATCAGAGTGTAGAGATAATATTCTTTTGAGCAGGCGCTTGTAAATAGTCGTTTTTCAATTTGAAGCAATTACCTTAGCGCTAGTTAAGATTTTGATGATTTTTTTATAACTTATTTGCTACGTATATTTTTGTGTGCGCCGCGTATTATTATCCATTCATGCAATGGCCGGGCATGTCTATACTAATGGGTCACAGAAAAGTATGTAAAATTTAATAGAAACAGACTCGTATTGGTGTGGATATTGTGAAACTGTTTATGTTAAAAAAAATTAGTACAGGCTTGGATTAGAACCTCAATTATATCATTTTCATTGACTGCATGGTATAAGGCAATACTCTTGCGAAAGACTGCTGATGTATAGGGTGGTTTTTCATAAACTTTTCCCACTCTCTATCTCAACACAAATTCAGGTACATTTTCTCTAAATTAAACCTAGCTCATCCTTAACACATCCTTAGTACATATGCGTGTAACCCGAATGGGCAGTAAAAGGTGGTGCTAAGAAAATTCACCTTCTCTTTACTGGCCAACAAGAGTAGTCATCACTGATTAATAGGTCACCGTGTCGAAACATCAAATAAAATGCAGAGATCTTTGGAGCTGATATTATTTATCAGAACATTACCTATTTATATACGACCAAACTAAACGTTTTCAAAACCGTAAAAAGTAAATATGAATCTACATATTTGTTCAGATAAGGAACATACATATTAATTTTTGTTAAGGTCAGGATAAGGAAATTTGGATAATAAGGCATTATTATAAGTCTTAGGTTTTATACATGTTGGAGGCTCGTATTTAATCTATTTGGAATTGAAATAATTATAAATAGCACATAATTATACAGAAAGTAAGAAAAAAATTGAATTTACTAAACTGGGATTACTATAGAAAGAGATATAGTTTGATGGTAGTTTATTTATCTTTTTTTATAGACGTATTAATGAAAAATCATTATTTTGACTGCACCTTTTCAAGTGATCGAAATTTGCTAAAAAATATGTTGCTGCTGAATTTGAAATATAATTTATTTTATGTTCGAGGATAATGAATAAATATGTTTTTTTAAATGCTTCATGTTTGAAACTTGATGCAGAATATTAATATGTATTAAAATATTACTAACTTTACATTTTGACTAAACTTTAGAGCCGAATGGTATTCGATTGATTTTGTGACCATTTGTTGTGTTTATTTTATAACCTACCCTACATCTTTAAGAATAAACCAACTCTAATATAAATCCCTAAAGAAATCTGATTCTATATTCTTAACGTCTTCAAGTAGAATATTATTAATTCTTGTACTTGGACATTCATGGTGGCAACTAAAGGCAACATACATACTATAAATATAAGTATGCCTAGAGCTCTATATTAACTTTAATTAAATTGTTTATGGATTTAAGGGGTAACCAATTGAAGTTATTTAAACAGAAATAAGCTTTACCAGGGACATAAACGCCAAATGTTTATAAATGTGTGTGTACTTACAGTTATCTAATTATTTGAAGCAAATTGAATGAGAATTAAATCAAGGCCAATGGAAAGATTATACATTATAAAACTAAAATAATAAACACCAAATGTCAATAAATATTTAAAGGAATATTTATTATAAACGTTTATTTAAGTTATCTTTAGTGTTTGATAATTTTTCTTTACGATCCTACAAATATTTTTAGTTGAAATGTTTCTTAACTCAAACAGAAGATTGTATTGAAGAGGGGAATTTTCCATCAGTGTGAATAAACTGGTTCAAACTGCAAAACAAACCACCCCAAGATATAACGCAAAATATCTTCTCAACTACCTACAACTTCTTCAGACTTCTAAACCAGAAAATTAGCAACAATTCCGTTCTTCGTAGAGCTCACAACACATTACAACCATAGACTAAACCAAAAGATTTTCAAGGCTCCGAAGTATATATTTTTTTGTGTGTGAAAGCGGTGTAAATTTTCGGAATGCTTCAAAGTAATTTCTCACTTCAGAGCTGCCGCCTAGTAGAAGTCCTTGGTTCACTTCTTTTTCGTAAGCAATTTGTCGCTGTCAAGTAGGAAAGCAGTGGCGTAGTGTGAGGGGAGTGGAGGTTGGGGGTCGATTTCTCGTCTCTAACTCACCCTAAAACACGCCACGGGGCTTAAAAACACACAGCTAGTGTCTTCCGCCTCCCTTACCCCACTAAACTCCCCCAAAAACCCATCCGCCGACCGCTTCTCGCAGGCCTGCAAGCACACAGTTTATTAAGGAAGACTAAGTGAAGAGGCCCTCTTGGCTAAACTATTTAAGTGGATTGACGTTTATAAATTAGTGGAGACCAAACCGGTGGCGGTAATAGTCGCATTAGAGTTCTTTGGAAAGTTTGTGTTGGTTAACGTTGGGAAACGAAGCAATTGAAAACGGTAAAGTTATAGATTAACATTTAAAGTGGGGTATATTTTAAATGAATATCTTGTTAAATCATGTTTCCAAATATGTATGAAACATGCATTTGAAATTATGAGATAATACATTTTAATTAGAAAGAACTTACTTTAATGGCCGCATGGTTTAAGGTGTCTCTCTGTCTGCCAATGACAGGGAGACTGACATTAGAGTTTAGATCGCTTATACAGAATGTGGTTCTCACAAATCTACATTAGTAGGTACACTTCCTCTAAATTAAACCTACTCATTCATAGATAGCTAACGTAAATACTAAATATGCGTTTAACCTGGACGTGTAGTAAGACGTGGGGCTAGAAAAAAAGTATCAAGCTATTCTATTAAAACTACGTAACAATAGTCTAATCTTACCTGCTTTGTCGGTAAAGGGGAGGTTGAGGTTCATATCAAACCTTGATTTATTGATGTTTTTTTTTTTATCTCTTACGCAGATGTGTGGACATGTTCTCTAAATGATATGTTCCTCATTACAATTATATTAGCATGAAAGAAAAATGTGATATTTTGGCCTGGTTACAAATGAAAAAGAGAAGTACCTAATAATTAACAAAATAAAAATTTAATTAAAAATAATTTCGTGGTTTTTATTACACTCGATAGATATAGTTAACACATTAGCCAATTTAAATGTTAATTTACACTTGGGTCAGTTTAAATTAATGTAAAATGAAATATGATAATATCGTATATGGCTATTATAGTCCATGACGTTCACACTTTTGAATACCAGGATCATTGTGGAGATATTTCTGAGCTTGAGCTTGTATTATTTAAAAGGGTTTGGTTACAGCACATATTTAAGGAGGTTTATTAAATGTTAAAAAATCTTTATAAATATTTGTAAGTCACTTAAATGTTAAAATACAATTTTACATTTATCTTTGTAGGTTACTTAAGTGTTAAAATGCTGTTCATATCAATGAAGCTCTCTCATGTATTAAATTATAATCTGCGTTTTAGGTAACTTACATGTTAAATATGATTTAAATTTAAAGCTATTAAATCACACAATGTTTGGCTGTCTCGACTAGATCAATTGGCGTGATCAGCATTTACCTGATAGGTAGGGATATGAATTCTATCAAGATGAAGTGGGATTATTTTTACGCACTGGGATTTACCCTGTATTTCCACACTCTCATCAAAGTACTAAAAGAAGCCTATGTGGAAGTATATTTAAGGTTAAAATTTACTATAGCTTAAACTGGGCTCAGAGAATGTTTTACTACTAATTATGTCTCATCAATAATATACTATTCTTGATATTCTTGAAAGGTGTTTTGTTGTTTATAAATGAAGTGTCATGAAATTTGAGGTGAAAACATTATCAACAATTTTATAATTTTTTTACTTATTTTTAACATTGACAGTGTCTATAAGTAAAGGACCAAAATTAGATACATTTATAATAATAAAAAAATGTAGCTTATACATCTGAGGAAAAGAACTTAACTTATATCAGTATGAGTATACTTGCAATATACAATCAAGCAAAATACAATATATAGAATCCCATTTTAAAATATATACTTTGTTTAGTGAATTTTTGTGGGTTTAGTTAGTTTTGAATATAGGGAGTTTTATATATACCTTTATCAGTAAAACTAATATTGTTGCAAATAAGCAAACTTTGAACTATTCGTGTTCTTTAACAAACTTTGCTACGCTGCTCTATTTTGAATAAACAACTCACCCAATGTAGTCCAATATGTTCCTATCAGAAAGGACTTAAGGAAAGGTCACAGTAAAGTTCTGCATAAAAGGGTAGGGTTTAAATTAATTATTAAAACCTTTGTAATCGCTACCATACCTTAGTTATAAAGGATCAAAGCTTTAGTTAGATATATTTTATTTGTATAAAAATACAAACATCTATAAGTTTTTGACAAAATAAGTATTTTTTGATGTTGGACATATTTAGGTATATGTTCAGCTTCTTTCTAAACTCATTCGCCATATAAAAATAAATGGTAAGTATTAAAAAACACATTGTATACTTATCATTCATAAGTAGCCTTTAAGATAATTGGATTACCTTGAATCAATTTAATTGATCCAATACTATTATAGTAGATCCTTTCTATATACTTTTATGATTACTTAAATTAATTATACCCCTTTTAAATAAATTTATCAAATTTAAAATAGCTGCTGTGTGTCAGAAATGACTAAACTACAAGAATCAAAAATTTTCCACTCTCTAAGAAAATACTAATACTATTTTAGTAAATAAATTCTAAAAATTATAAATGACCTTAAGGCTTCAACTCCTTTAAAATCTGTATTGTTTATGATACTATATGCCACTATAAATTCATTTTTTAATCAACACCCATTAGATAGTGTTACTTAAAAAAAATCGCATGGCAAATTAAAAGTAAAAAATGCAACATCCCTTCCACCGAAAATCGACGACAATACGTCAAGTGTGGATTTTGCTATGTCGATATTTAATCAATATGAAGTTGACGTTATGTGGAGTGAAATATTCCCTTGAGAAACAATGGCCGAACGTCAACTAAACTTTCGTGTTTGGATGAAAATTACTCTAGTCAAGTGTAGAAATACTATAAATATCAGGGGTTATACGCTTCGTAAGGTATTAAATTCTTTGAATTTACTAGATAACAAATATTTTTACAATTCTTATTTAATTATTATTTTGCTATTACTGGTACAGTACTCATTAAAAGCGAATATATCATTAATATACGTCAAATGGCATAAGTTGGAGATAAAGCCAATTACTAATTAGAATGAATTAGACTTTTTAACTTTGTATTTAAAAAATGACTGCGAAAATTTGTGAAAATTCCAGTTACTCTCTAAAACTTCTCCAACTTCTCCCTGATATTTCACCGACACACCAAGATTCCAAGATACTTTAAATTCTCCCCGTTTTCCAGATGCCAAAATTTCTAAATAGATCTTACACAATTAAGTTCATTATCACTTTTATCATGTTTTCACTAGATAAATCACAACAAGTAGTAATTTTTACAACAATCATTGAAAATTGATATGAAAATGGAAATAAATACTTTTATCTAATTAGATTACCCACCTCGGTGGCGTAGTTGGCTAATGCGCTAGTTGTGTTGAGCTGCTCGACTGCTGAGGACGGGGAGATCGAGGTTCGAATCTCGGTCGGATGAACTGGGGGCGGTTTCTCCACCCTCCCTCCACGCAAATGCGGGTTCACATCCTCTAATTCAACCTTCCCAATTCCTAATCAATTAGAGTAATTAGTACTTAAAGCGTATAGCCCGAACGGGTAGTAAGACGCGGTGATAAATATAAATAAATAAATAATTAGATGGGTTGATGTTTAAGCATAAGATTGAACGATTATAATACTAATAAAAGGGTGATAGCTAAGCTATATTTAGGGACGTGAGAAAAGTATTATTAACTTACTAATATTGATATTTTCCTTTCGATACCAATTAATTTTTCTTAATATTTTTATTTCTTAACTTTTATTCATTTGAGTCCTTACATCCTTGTATCAGAACGATGTTTAAAAAACATTATCTGGCTATAATTATAAGTATTTTTTTAATCGAAATAATCATTTTAAGCCCACACTCTGATATCCTAGTTAAAAGTTCTTGCTGCTTAATTCGGAAATTAGTTAGATACATAACCAAGCCCTATTTTAATATTATGATTATATAAACTAATTATTTTAATGTCTTAATAAAATGTAACTTTTACTAAAACATTTAATAAAAGGATTTATTTGTTATTTATTGTTACTAGGAAAGTACAACAGTTTTAAGTATAATGCATAAAAACATCAATAATTTAGGTGTTAAAAGAACCACACACACATGATATTCGGATGAAATTTTCTTATCTTTCGATACCAAGAGCTAAAATTACCGATTATTCTCTTCATATACTAGAATTGTGTAGCTTTTGTTTTACGTTTTTTTTTCATTTATATGATGTATCGTGTACTTTCTGAACCGACTGGTTATATCAGCACACGACTTAAAAGCTAATTCAGATCTAGAAAATACACAACATCCAACCACCGGACGTTTATTCATTTCTGTGAAAGGAGAAAGTTCATTTCACCAATGAAACATTTTTCGGCCACGCCAGGAAACGAACTAGAGACCCTTAACTCAGTAGACAGACACGCTACTAACTGAGCTAAGATATTAGACTAGTGTTTTATAATTTTATCTAGATATATTCCTACCAGCAATACTAGACACGCTTACCATTACGTCTTATTTTACTTATAATAAACAATGGTAACAATAGCTCATAGATCTATCACACATTTTTTTAGCATATAATCTTACTGTGCGTTCTGGTTGTACACATGTACTAATTATGCTAATGTGTTAGGGAGGAAAGTAGAATTTAGGGGAATTATACACATTTGCGTGGAGAGAGAGTGGAAAACTATTTATAAGACAAATCTAAATGAACCCGACCATGATTTGAGCCTCTACCTCCCCTTCATCAGCAGTTGTGTCTATTGTGAGTGTGACGCCTTAGACCATCTGACCACAACAGCTAGTTAATCATTTATTCTGTGCACAAGCCATCATTATTATTATTTAGTATAGCGCCTTACTACTAGTCCAGGTTATACGCTTAAGTACTAATTACGGTAATGGGCTATTAATTGGGAAGGTTGAATATAGAGGAAGTGAACCAACATTTGCGTGGAGAGAGATAGGATTTTTTTTAAAGGAAAAGCTACCCTCAATCTACCTGAGTGAGATTTTAGACTCGATCTCCCCATTCTCGGCAGTCTAGCGCAACATTAAGATAGCGCGTTAGCTAACTACGCCACCGAGTCGGTTTTTACACAAATGATAATAACATTTAGACCTATATTGTTTGTTCGACTAACTATTTAATGCCTGGGACATGTGATAAGGTAAAAGCACGGTAGCGTTGTGTGACGCGGCAGAGTTTAATCTCAAGTTGTGGTCGTACGAAGGGGTAAGTGAAAAACCACGACAGACACCTCTCCTCGCTCTAGCCTTCACAGCTAGAACAAGAAGAAGTAGTTTTCCCACTTGGTGGTCGATACGAGAAATCGTGACGCGAGACGCCATTGGCTCGCGTGAGTCGAATGAAACTGCATGCAATAGGCTACTCGTCATTTGCAACCTTCATGTTAGTGTTAAGAGCTACAAGTGCCTTATCATTCTTTATTAGAGTTTATATGTTTTCAGCACAAGAGTTATTGGTTTTATCTTTGTGTTAACCATGAGGTTGTCAGTTACTTTGAAGTGCATTTGCGGATAAAGAGGATAGGGGGAAAAAGATACCTTAATTATACCTGGTTGAGAGTCAAACCTTGACTCTTTACTCACAGGTAATCCATTCTGTTGCGAGACAGATATCTTAGACCACATGGGCATCAATGTGAAAAAAATAAAAACGATAAGTTCAACCGTGGCAATAATACAATTATCGGCAAATTACTTTTTTTTTAATACGTGGCTTAAGTCTTACCGACCCTTGCAGAAAGATAAATATTTACATTAATGAGGTGGAAATTACGGTGGCCAACAACATAACAAAGAGCAATTATGATTACACGATAATTCTAGAACTTATCTATGTTTTAATTTTAATATATGATCCGTATTTAAGTAATTCTCTCATGGATATATTCTAATTTCTAATATTTGGATATCACTACACTTAAAAACGACGATTAAAATTCTAATCCTTCTCCTATCTTACACTTTAATTTATATAAACGTGAATTTATGTCAGAAGTTTTTAAATCTTTTAACTATATTTTAACCTATAAACATTTTTAAATTTATTACATTTTCATTAGTGTCCTGAAATTTTAAATAAAACTATACGGTATTGTTACAATCAGACACCTTATCTCGGTTGGTGGCGTGAGCTAAGGGTCCTGGGTTCAATTTCCAGCATGTCCAAAAAATATATCAATGGTGAAACATTGATTTACACTTTCACAATGATGAATTAATGGTCTAGGACTGGATGTTGTGCCTGCCCTAATATTAAGTCAGATTATAAGGCATATGAAGCCATAACGGGCCTTGCAAGCCGGTAGTAGAATATCTGTGACTTGAATAAAAAACTGACCTAGTCCGCAGCATGGAAACACTAATTAATGTAATGAAGCATGGTATTGATACAATTAGTATGTATTGAAGTATTCTGAATTATATATGTTTTAGAGATTACCCAAGAATTGTTAAAAGTTTTTCAAAAGCAAAGATCAAACAGCTTTTTCCCCCACTGTTTTAAGTTTAATAACTAACCAAATATCACTTAAATAAAATGAGACTTGTGTTATTGGTATTTATGAATGAACTTTAATTTATTTATTTTTTTCACGTAATTACCTTTTTATTTAACCTTTTACCCACATATATTTTAAGAGGAGCTCTAGTTAAGCCAAGAATTAATTGTGAGTTGGGACTGCTCTGATATACACATACACAGGTATTTACATTTAGTGGGTGGAAATAAATAATCTAGAGATTGATTTATGTGGGTTACATTAAATATATATGTGTAAGCTAATATTTATTCATGTTTTGCATATTTCAATAATATTTGAAGATTCCATATCATTTCCCATACTTTTGTCTTACGAAATTCCCTAACTGTTTTACATGAGGGTGTAGACCTCGCTCTATTCGATGTACATAGTTATGTAACAAAGTATTTTTAAGTGCATTTCTATACGAATAAATTAACCACTTTAGCCAAAAATTGCAAATTATTCTATTCAAATTTTGGTCACTTAGATTTTTAAATAGCCGACTCCCATTAATCGGATTAATATAAATAGTTCCGACAGCTTACATGCTTGGATTTATAAATACTCAGAATTATGCTTTACTAAATGATCAAACTAATGTTGAAAGGATACCATTAACTTTAGAAAGGTATGTATAAAATATTAAAGAAAGCCATGAATTAAAGTTAAAATTATATCAATCTTTGATTCTTGTTCTAATTAGATCAAAACTATAAGTTTCCCATATTTAAATAAAAGTCAGTTGTTATGTGTAAGAAATTATTTACAGTAAGTAGATATTAATTGGAACGCGTTCTATCTTTAAAGTGTTTATACGTTCCCATTTTAATAAAACGTTTAATAATAAATTATTTAGGTAATAACTCTAACTATACGCGAAAATATGATGTCATCATAGAATCGACCGTTAAAATCTAACTATATTCTACCCTAATAATTATATGAACCTTTCCTAATAATGCTTATATCAAACGTTTCTTAGCGGTTGTATTTTTATGAACATCATTTTTCAACTAGATTGTTTTTCTCTCTCTTCATATTGAAGTTAAAGAAACTAACCTTTATAATATTAAGGTGGTACGGAGTGATTAGGGGTAAAGGGGGGTATTTTGTCCGTCTTCAGAGAGTCATTTGAAGAGATGAGGCAACTAGTGATAACTGAAAAAAAAAAGCAATAAAAGAAGTGAAAAGTAATTTTCTACGAACAACTCCAGTTCGGTCACCGCGGGACCTGGAACGTGTCACCCCAAAACAAAGTTTGTTCTAAAAATGGCACAAAAATAGACTGATCTTGGAGTCTTCAGGGTGGGGTGGGTTATGAGTATGAGGACTGAGGTAGGGAGAGAAAGATCCAGAGGAAAAATTATTAGTATTCTTTTCAGCACCAAATTCGGGTCATATGCTTATGTACTTCATTTAAATTAATATGTTAGGATTAAGAAGGTTGAATCTACAGGAATTATATCCAATTTTTGTTGAGGAAGATTGGAAAACCATTTAAAAATAAAAACACCCTAAGTAAATCCAACCAGGATCGAGTACCGATATCTCCGCAGTCGGTGGTCTAGTCTATCGCAAGAATGACACCTTAGACCATACGGCCAACAAAGCGGGTAACAATTACGATCCCTTAACTAGCCTTTAGGATTTCATTTTCCAATGATATGTTTTTTTAATTTAAAAAACAATCAATTGTATGTGTAATAAAGCTATTCTAAGCGTGAGATTCATTCAATTCGAATGTCTTCGTTTAAACTCTTTGTTCAGACATAGAGGGATAATCGCTGGAGGATCATGGGAGACTCACCTACCCACACTTCACGCTCCTAAAACATTATTTTATTGGCGTTTATTTTGGTATCGTCTCTAGAACACACTGCTCTCTGTGTTGTTTTTATCGCTGGATGAAATTATTTGATTAAAATCGCAGTTGAAAACAAATGTGTAAGTACATGATAATTATAAGGACTATTTTTTTCATTTTATGAAGGCAAAAAACAAACAGAAAGACTTTTACATTATTAAAAAAAAATTAGTTTAAGGATTGTTTTATTAGGAGACCAGTTATTCCATGTATGATGATTTTTGTTTAGCACCGCGTCTTACTACCTGTTTAGGTTACACGAACTTTATGAAACTAAACAATTTATCTGTCAGGCAGATTTTTGCCTTGATTTGTGTATTTGGTTCATTGGCAGAGCCTAAAAACCTGTCAGAAACTTTCTTTGGTATCTTCACAGACGAATTTGTCAAGAAATGCAATAATCATACACACTGATGTTTTGATCACGAAAACTTGTCTCTCCGAGATGTACAGAATATATTGATTGATCCTAAAAGATAGAAAGTGAAAAGAACTAAATTGAAAGACACTTCCACATCACCTTCCGGAAATCACCCGAGATATGTTTGACATGAACAAGGAAAAAACAAACTTTTTCGGTAGCATATATTTGACGTTAAAAAAAAAGAAACACAACTTGCTTTAGGATGACATTGAATGATGCAACCGTCATCATAGGCACTACTGTGGGAGGAGATTAAAATTCTCAAGCCAAAAACTATGTACGGGAAATTGACAGTAATCTACTTTATTGTATAATGCAAGTACGTGATGGGAAACTGAAAAAAAAAAACCTTTAAGGGACATATAATAAAGTATCAGAGTAAATATTGACACATGGCTTGGCATCTCAAGAAACATTTTAAATTAGGCTGAGGTCAACTAATATTTAGAATAGTTATTATGTGTTTACGAAATGACAGAATTGAACAAATAAAATAGAAGGAATCAATAATTTAGAAGGAGAGGTCCATTGTTGCACTAGTGTGCGCTCAGTCGACTGTAAGGATGAGCGAGAAAGAGAGAATTATTCAGTATAGTTAATAAACAGTTTGACGCTTTCAGGAATATCGCCACACAAGCTAAACCAAAAACGCTCTCAGGAATACCGCGACAGAATCTAAACCTATAAATAGGTAGTATAATAATGTTTCTTGGTTACTTAATTAATATTAAACAGGTCCTATCTAATATAACATGTCTAGCAGTGACAAAATTAGATAAAAATCTGTAATCCTTCAACAATTTTAAGAGGTTAATCTCAGGGGAATATAATATATTTTTATTTGGAGGCAGTTCCCAGCTAAACTGGTGCTCTCAATCACTTTTAATTATATACAAGGTCAAACCTTAGACATGGCTAATCCCGTTTTTAGCAATAGCCAATTGTATTTGGCCTTTTCGTAAACAATTTTATAATTCATTTAGTAAAAATATAATAAGCTTAGTTCGTTCTCACTTTATCCACTCTTTCTTAACAACTGATAGGAAAATACTTTTTACAAAGGAATCCTAACTTTCCACGCGCTTATAAATTGAAGGCTAGATTTTGTTGGTTTGGTTACTATCAAAATTAACCTGTCATAGACAGGCCTGGAAACCAGTTATTTCTTAAGCGTTTGAACCGATATTGATAATGTTAATGTTGATTACAAAGCTGTGTTCGAAAACAGATTCCTGGTATTGCTTCAACCATATTTTTATCTGGGTGTTTGGATAAAAAACTTCATAAAAATGAGCTAATTAATAACTACATAGCTAATAATATATAATTATATTTTAAATATAGAACGATGATTTAAAATATATATTTACATTAATAATTATTTTTCTACAGATTCCGATGGTTAAAATTTAGTTGCATATTCTATTGTTTAATAAAATTAAATATTTTTCTATCTAAATTAATGGTATTTAGAACCAATATTTTAATAATATGCCATTTATGAACGTGGTTACTATATTTTTTTAAAGATGTTTATCAATAATAAAAAACAAAAAACTAATTTAGTTAAAAAGTAATAATTTCAATATTATTGTTTTAATCACAACTATGATTTAAATAATTAACACCATTACAGTTTACTGCATTTAACTAATTAACACCATTACAGTTTACTGCATTTAACGCAATCCCTTATCACGAGCTATGTGTGTGTGTACGTTGAAAGTCCATTTAAAGCACAAGTAATGGACCAGACGTGGTATTAACAATTTTGAGCATGCTGTGTTTTGATTGTATTATTTAATGTTGTGTAACATGCAACATCAGATTTTTAAACAATTTGGTTGGTGGTGCTGAGCTAGTTTATACTCTCATGTAACAACTATTTATAAAGTGAGCACCAGTTTGTATGGCGTACACACCCACACCCACACCCACATAAATATCTTCCACATATTTTCATATTCATAGACCCGTGGTTTCAGCTAGAAACTAAACTTCTCATTCGACTGTTTAGAATATGTTCACATTTGAACGGCACAGTGGCGAGAAAAAGGTCATGGATACCTTCCAACTTTCCTATCTACATAACCTTAAAAGTGGTAGAAATTTATTGCATTAATGAAGTGAACTTTTGAATTGTAAGGTTTTGTGATTTTATGAATATCTAGTTCATTATTTCATAAAACTTCAGTAATATTGTTCTTTAAAATGTAATATCTAGTCAGACTCTTTGGAATTAAAAGAGAGGTTATACACGGAGCTGTATGTATTTTTAATTATAACCGTATACACAATTGTTAGTGACCAAAGATACACACATTGTTTTAAACTTGAAATATTTTGTTTAGTAGAAATGGATACAAAAGGATGGAAAAGTATAGAGCAGTCAGTCATACTTGCTATAGAGTAAAAATGTTATTTTTAATGTATTTATTATTTATGTTAATTTTTCATAGAATTAATTTGTGTAACTAAAGGAACATTATTTCATACCATGTTTCAAGAGAAACAATAACAGTAGCAGGAATACATGAAAAAGGGCTTTATTGTTTGTTTGAATTACATTTTGTTTTTAAAGGTTGGATTTGAAATTATTTTCGTTAACTTATATTTAGCTGTGACATAGATGTGTGTGTGTAGCCCAAATAGACAAACATACTTGCCCACAAACAAAACCACCCTTTGTATTTAACTATATCTTAAGTTCAATAAAAATATTTCATGTGCTAAGTATAGTATTTGCTTAAAATTTGATAGGAAGTGATTAACATACTTTTAAATAAATTTTATCGTGTAATAATCTTCATCTGAATTTCAGGGGTTCTTTATCCAAGAAGGTGACCTGGCGGTCTAGGGGTAAGGTGTCAGACTTCTATGCTGGCAGCCGGGGTTCAATCCTCGGTCCCGGCACAGATATATCTGATTACTAAACCCCTCCTTCACCTCTGTAGCGTAAGTGCGTATAACCCGAATGGGTAGTAAGACGTAGTGCTAATAATAATAATAATAATAATAATAATAATTTATCCAAGAAAGTGTGGTCAAATAAATTAATAAGTTGAAGTATTTGATAAGATATTTAAAGAGAGATAAGATAAATTTTGGAGAAAGAAAGCGACACACAACACATTTTTTAAAACAAAATTAAGTCTTATTTACCAAAATTTTGATCAAAAAACCGCTGATATGTAACATAAAATAAATAATAGAAAATATATTTTATACATTTATTTCATGATTAAAAAATCGAAAGGAAAACAAAAAACATAAAATAAACAAAGATATTGGTCAAAAAGTAAATTAAAAATAAATAATTTTTAAAACATATTTGACAGACTAAAAATCTGGCAGAGAGAAAATAAATTTGCTTTTTATCTGGTGGCTTGAAAATTTATACAAAAAAGGAAGATTGTACCAATTTTAGGAACTAATTAGAATTACAATAACAGTAAAGACGGAACCAAACCTAGTATATGCATTATAACAACGCCGGCATTTTTTAACGAAGAAATGTCTCGACGTTAATTACTTAGTTCAAGGTCCTCGTCACATTTCCTCCTCACTACTAATTAAAGCTAACGTGCTCGTTCCCTCGTTTGCAACCCCTTGATGAAAATTGAATACAGTGGCGTGCTATGTATATTTGAACGGTGGGGGCATCAGGCAATGCGGTCGCTGCTTCTACCTCTGGAACAGGTTCTAATACTTGCCTTAGTGGAAGCTTTCCTGTCACACGCCTTACAGAGAATGAATAAATGTCTGATCAATAGTTAGAGGAAAGTTCCGTGACAATTTACATTGAACAGTTTGTTAGAGACGGGACCCTTCGACAACTTGGAGGGGGAAAATAATTGACTATTTATGACAAAATTAATTATAGGCTTATAAATATTATTTTTAGCACCATGTCTTCCTAGCCGTTTAGTTCATACGAATATGTACAAATTACGCTAATTTATTAGCGATGAACAAGGTTAAATTCAGAGGAGGTGTAACCCAATTTGTGTGGAGGGAGGGTGAAAAGCCATCTAGGAAAAAACCACCTTTATTACACCCGTTCGGGATTCTATCCCCAATCTCCCCATCATCGGCAGTCTATTAGATTGAGAGAATAATAATACCATAAACCAGAGTTTCCCAAAATTTGTTGATAGCGACCCTAAATATAATATTTAACCGGCCTAGAAACCCAAAATTAAGATACATGTAGTTTCAATTGGCTGTTAGTTTTTATTAATGTGTATTAAATGTAAATGAAGGCTGACACCTTAGATTAGTTAGTAGAGGGTCTGCTTATTGATTTAAAGGTGATGGATTCGATTCCCTGCATGGCCGGAAAATTTTTAATTGGTGAAATGTGGGCTTCCCCTTTCAAAGTAATTAATTAACAGCCGGAAACTGAATGTGTCTGTTCTAGATCTAAGTTAGTTTATAGGTCATGTACTGATACAATCCACCCAGAAAGTGCAAGTTAAATAGCCGTAAATAAATGTGTTTGTATAGTCTTAAACACGCTTCCTATGAAAATTAAACTGGACCTTAATGATATATACACATTTGATTACGCTAATTAGGTAAAGATTGGGAAGGTAATAAATTAATGTAAACAATAGGGAATCTTCAAATCAAGACATCTAAGGAAAATAATTATTTTTAACTTTTTGTCAAACTAATATGACAATAATATTGTACACACGTAAAGGTAGATATATTCTCATCATTCGAGATGGAATTTGTATTTACTTTATTTCGAAAGATATTAAATAAATCTTCCAAGCATGTTGTAAAATTTGAAAAAGCCAATTTTGGAATACTTTACAAAAAGTTGTTTCATTCTAAGAAAGCTCAGATCCAATTCTGGTCAAATATGTGTACAATGCACTATATCTTCTGGTATGGGCTGTATCAAGTTGTTTCATTCATTGATCTGTCTCAGTCTCACTTATGGCTCTGAACAAATTAAAGTGGAAGATGTATGAAAGATATTTAGTTATAACATCCAATAAACAGCCAGTCCTTGTTATGAAGGGATTGAAGGTTTTTCTCGTAGGGTCAGTTTGTGTATTAGTTTTGGTGTGCTTGGCAGAAGACTATGCGTAACATCACCTTCTGGCTCAGTGAGAAAAGCAACGGGAAACTACTTCACTCATTCCCCTAGTACGCCTCTTCACTTGGCTTTACAGCCGACAGCAAAACTGTTGAGGATTCAACCAAACTTCAGGTTGAGTATTATTCATTCATACAAATTAGTTTTAGCTTACATTCTAGTATGGATATACACTATCAAATCTAATGAATGTAATAAACTTCATATGAATGAACTTACATTTGACCGATTAAAGTATGGATATTAAAATTGTGTAAATACACATGACCATTACATCTGTATTCAAATAATTGTATAAAAATAATAATATAAAGTATAATTAAAGTATGTTTACAAATATAAAAAGGTGTTTAAATATTTTATTTCTATAGTAGCTTATATTAACATTAAAGACAAAATAATCTTATTTATCTTAATGGTGAAATAATTTCTCTTGTATAAGAAAGTCACATTTATATTTTGGTCTCACACACACTGTTTGTATTTAAAATAATTATAAATTATTATGAGAAGTCCCAATGAATATTTAACAAATTATAAAAATAATAAAATCAACAAATATATTATTAACAATGTCTACTTTATTTTCGACGGATCTAATTTCAGTTCTTTATTTATCACGTGAGTTATACTAAAAAACCCTCCATACTATACTGACCGAGCCAACATTTGCAGATAGAAGTTTTCATGCAATCTGCACAACAAACCCTCCAGCCGTTAAGCTCAGTTTGATAAACCGGAGCTGCTACTTCTTTACTAAACTAGCTCCATGTTTGTCCTCATGAGGCTGAGTTTGACCCCGTTTCAGATCCTTCACAGTTACATTTTGGAAGCACTGGGGATCAAACTCGGGACTTTTGGATCTGTAGCCAGGAACTCTAACCACTAGACCGCATCATGTGAGTTAAACAAAACATATATTTTATTGATATCTAAAACTAGAGTAATTGTTACACACAATAATAAACACAAACAAATTCAAACAAACTCATAGTTGTTTTGTCGATAATGGCTCTCAACTAGTTAATAGCCGATCATCGCTTAGTGGTACATGATTCACTATATTATTATTATTATTTAGCACCGCGTCTTACTACCCGTTCGGGTTGTACGCTTTAAGTACTAATTACGCTAATGGATTGGGAATTGGGAAGGTTGAATTAGAGGAAATGAACCCGGATTTGCGTGGAGGGAGAGTGGAAAACCATTTAGGAACCTCCTCCACCCCCAGTTCACCCGACCGAGATTCGAACCTCGATCTCCCCGTCCTCGGTGGTCGAGATCAACACGACTAGCACGTTAGCCAACTACGCCACCGAGGCGGATGATTCACTATCAAGCACACAAGAGTTAGAAACCTCATACCAAAAAGCGCACGAATATATGTATCAAAATTTCACCTAGACCTTGTATTGAAAGCGCACAGCAAATGAACAACTGCATAACGTGGCAACTTAGCAAACATCTAGTGTCTACAGTGATGGTGGGAATTAACTATCACGTTGAATTTAATTCTCCAAAATATGATCTGCAAATGGTAATATCCTTTCATTATTCGCAGATAGTTTAGATAAGTCCAATGTCAACAAGAATTAATATGCCTTATGGGGCTCGAAGACTACAAGCAATGGTATTTTTTGATCTATCTATTCTTCTGATATACTCCATAGCTGGTACGTACACACATTCGGCCTATGCGCTTTCAATAGGTAGCCTATTGACTAACAGTGATATCAGTATCCAAAGTTCAATAGGTGAAAATAACACACTGTTTTGTTCTTGTATTTGAATATAAAACCTTTGATATGTGTAAATATGATATTAATTTTAAATATACTCTACAGTTTTGGCATATATGTGTAAATATGATATTGATTTTAAATATACTATACAGTTTTGGATTCATAAAATAAACTAAAACATATAAGGCTTAAAAAAATAAAATAAAATACTATTGAGACAGTGAGGGATCTCCGGTGTGCTTTACTAAAATAAATGTGTAAAAAAGTTAATTTTTCGAAACCATATGGTTCCGATTTTGACAGATATAAATTGATATCATGTCACTCTCATGTTAAACTGACCTGCCGATGACGGAAATATCAATGTTTCAATCCTAGTCGGTTCTACTGAAGGTGGTTTTTATCACTCTTCTTCCCCGCAAATGCGGATTGTTCTAGCTTAACGTAATTACTATGATTAGTTTTAGCGTTAAGTCTTTGACTGATCGTGTTCTTTTAATATTCTTTAAGTTATAAACACAATATTATGAAGATTTTTTTTATTTAAAGAAATGCATTCACCTAAATAAATGATGGATAACTCATTAGAGGAATCACAACGTGAAAAAATACACGTAAGTGCCCTCGAACATGAATCAAATCGTGCCTCAACTGATCTCGCCAGTCAAACTCGTTGGCCCGGAGGCAGTTTTGAGAATATGTTGTGCGTAGAAAAAAATTGAGTTGAAATATACCTATTTTTGGATACAATTTGTGAACCCAAAGAGATATTTTATTTTTAAATTAGAAAAATATTTTTTATTTAATTTTGACAGTTAATATTAGATTTTAGTATATTTTCGTTATTTGCCTCTAGACTAACAGAAGGCTTAGTTTAAGGATTATTATACTGATATTGATGTGTGCGTGTGATTTTATTTTCGTACAAACACATTCATTTTTTTTATAAGTTCCAACAGAGAATAGCGTGATGGCGTACAGAGTAGGAGACATTCCAATGTTTGGTAGATGGAACAATCCCTACATTAATATATTACCTGTGGGACAGGAAAAAAAAACCTGTAAAAAAAAGTTGAAGACAAAAGGCTTGAGGGAAAATCGCAAAGGTTTTAATGTCATTAAATAGAGGCGATTTATCAACCCTCTGACAAGGACACACATAGAAGTGGAGATAAAAGTGAAACAATCCAACCGATATATAGCGATGACTACTTGTCTAACAGTCCGGTATGAACAGAGAATGTATAGAGATTAATTCTCCTAAGTGCCGTACATCCATTCTACTCGGCGTTGGCGTCTTGTTCACTTCCTCCATTAAGTAATGAGAGCACTGCAGAGCCATGAAACGTTTGATGTAAATTACGTCTTTATCATCAATTGTGAACAATTAGAAGAAATTTCGGTTAGTTTTTAAAGGGTGTACAGAATTTAAGCTAAACTTGTATATTAAAAAATAATTAAAATAAATATTTTAAAAAATAACAAGAAAATTATGATTAAATAATATATCTGATTTGTTATATATCAATAAAATGAAGAGTTTGTTGGTTTGTTTGTCTGTCCTCATGAGCATTGCGCGATATCTACCACAAGAAGGGGTCTCAAATTTTAAAACTTTGTAACCTCCGTACACAAATGCGTGAATATTAAAAATTTTGAATACTTTTTTTAGTTTGTTAAAAGTGGGTTGAAAGCAGAGAGATAGTAATTAAATGAGGTTTGTTTTTCTATAATGAAAATTTTGCAATAAATAGCACGTGCAGAGGTCTGAAATTTTAAAAATTAGTGAACAAATGTGTGCACCTCAAAGATGGAATTTTAAATTTTTGACTATAATATTTTATTTTATTTAAAAACTGAGGCCGGAAACTAAAAGCATTAAACTAAAAATACTTCTCCCAGTCAAAGCACGGTTTTGAGCTAGTATTTAATATAATTTGAAATTTATTAAAAAAATTATTTTCCCACGGTTTCGCTTATGTTGAACAATACACCAACACATTCAAAAACTTCATATTCTAGAAAAAAATCAAACTTAGTCAAGAGTAGTGTTTTATCTGTGTACGAATGTCCACTGCTTGTTCACGATTCTTTCGACACTATTTTGCCCACTGTTGAGAAAGCGTGATGGTATATAGCTTACCCTTTATTCTTAAAGATAAGAAGTATAACAGAAGAAGTATAATCTAGATTCGTTAAGTACATTTTGAGCTTACTGGAAACAAGCAAACAATTGAAGAAAGAGACCGATTTAATGTTTTATTATATGTATTTATGTAGTTCTTTCTTGAAATGAAATATCAAAGTAAATGTTCACCCGCATCATTGATTACATGGTACAAGGTGTCATTCTAGCTATGAAGCGGACTATCGGTGAACGGGAGTTTAGTGTTGTATTTCAATCGTGTGAATTGAGAATGATTATCACTAAACTATTTTCCCCTCCTCCTTCACGCAAATACGGGAAGATCTACATTTATTATAAATGGTATTATCCTTATAATTAATTACCTCATTAGTGTAAATACTTCGATAGCTTTTATGAGTAGTAAAAATATGCGAAGAAAAAATATTTTTCTAAAAATAAAATATTCAAATTTAGTATATTATTTCAGAAGTGAGAATAACAGGAGATTTAATATTTATCTTAACATTAAATACATAATAATGTACAAAGTTGATAATAGTTTAATTTCACCATCTATCTATATATCCATCTATCTTTATTTTAGGTCATATTCTAATATAAAATAGAGATGACAATCGAGATGTCGAAAATTATTTTTTTAAGATTCTAGCAATGTTAGTATTTCTAACATGGTTTATATGTTAGTATCTCTAAAATGGTTTATATATTAAAGTACAAAGTCAGAGTGTTTAAATTCTAGAGATTAATTAGGTGTTTGTAAACATTTTCATTCGAATTAGCTTTCAAACATTTTCATTTGAATTAGCTTTCATTACAATTTCATTTTAGGAGGAGACTTTATTCAAAAAGTTTGATATGCTGCCAACATTCCAGTTTGTGCAAAATGTTCAACTTTTGTTTTTGTGTGGGTATTAATCCACACAAAACTAAACACCCACCACTCTTGACGGATAATTAACTAATGAGGAATTAAAAGTTTAATTAGTGTGTTCAATATTATTACGGAATTATACTACTATAAAGCCACATGGCTGACTCACACACTGACATTAATTTCTACCCACTTCCAGATGAGCTTTAAACTTGAAATTTAGCAAACTTGTAGCTTGTAGCCTGTAATCGACGGGAAAATTCCAAAAAGATAATTTTTAATCCCCGAAGAAAATTCAAAATTGCGGAGCAACTTTAAACTTGGTACCGACCTTTCTTTAGAGGGCTCTTTTGGCTAGACGGTAAGACCTATCAAAAAACGGCTCTGGAATTACATTAGTTTACATCCACTTGCAAAGAAAACTTATTGGGAGCTTGGGGGGCGGATCCCCCAACGAGAAAAGCGAGTAACTTACACACAAATAATAAAATTACTCTTTGACATACTTCTCAATCTGTTTATTTAAATAAATCTACTTTTAAATGATCACACAGTTAAATCATCTATCAAAATTATATTTAATTGGTGACCTGGTGGTCTAGGGGTAAGGTGTCAGACTTCTGTGCTGGGGCCGGGGTTCAATCCTCGGTCCCGGCACAAATTAATCTGATTACCAAACCCCTCCTTCACCTCTGACAATACATCTTGTGAATGTGGGGAATGCCAGGCCTCCACCGTGGTTCGGATTCCACGTTAAACTGTAGGTCCTCCATTTCATCTCACAATCACCCTACCATTACACATTAGCGTAAGTGCGTATAACCCGAACGGGTAGTAAGACGCGGTGCTAATAATAATATATTTAATTACCAACAAACAGTTTGTTGCCGTAGTAAATATTTAAGGATGAATTAATTTATTGGACTTTAGGATTATTAACAAAATAATAAAAATACTCAAAAGAGTTCTAAGTTTGGTTGCCATACTCTTAAAGACATACGAACGTTAGTTTTTGCTAGAGGGCAGCAGAATAAAATTATGTAAATATGACACTACTTGGTAGACTGTAGCTAAAGGAACGCGAATTAAGGCCATAGCATTTGAAATGTCTTATAAGCTAATATATTTAGATCAACATAAATAATATATGGCTGCAGTTTATAATTACAACTAGCTTCCTTCACATAATAAGCTCAAATGTTAATGAATTTATCATGAGCATTAAGACATTTGAAAATTAACATTTTTAAAATAAAATAAAATATATTTATAAAATGTCACTATAACGATGATAAATATTCAAGAATGGTCGAGATAATTTACTAAATTTAAAACAAATAAGACTAAATGTATATGTCAATTAAATGTTTTACTTGTTTTAGCTAGAGAGTTTTTAGTTGTTATAAAAAATAAATAAATATAGACATAAACAAATCTCCCAGTTCACACCCACTTAAGATTTGTCTAATATTAGCAACTCAGATTCAATTTGTAAGACTAAGATACAGTAAACATTGAAGCTATCTATGAAACTGAAATATTAATATCTCATCTGTATTTTTTTTGCATGTTTCATTGACTTAACCGTACTATATTCGCTATAAACTTGAAATCCACTTAACTAATTTAGATCTTTAAAAAAAATTAATATGTTCCTTATAATATTAGGACGGACATAATTATATAAATAATTGATGGTTATTCAAAGAAGAAGCCATGCGAAAGACTGTTTTTCTCTACTAATATACATTTCTAATTAAAGTATTCATTTATTTTATGTCTTACTTGATCGTCAATTCAACTGCAAATACAAAAACCAACCACAGAATACATTTCATTCTTAAACACAAAGAGAAATAATAGTTTAGTTTTGTTTGTTGTTTAGTATTCATATTAGTAGGCAAAGAGTGTTTCTTCAAAATACCACTTTGTGCCACATGGTCTAAGGTGTCACGCTCGTATTATACTAGACTGTCGATAACAGGGAGATTGGTGCTCGAGTCTCGGATGGAGGTACTGAGTTTTTTTTTTTTTTTACTGAAATGGTATTTTACCATTTATAACCGCATATGCAGTTACACTTCCTCCAAATATAATCATACCATCCTTAACCTATTAGCTTTCATAGGCGTAATATCCGAGTGGTTAGTAAGATACATTGCAAAAACAAAGAAAAAATTAGCGGGTGTAGACCACTTCGCATAGCTTTTAGAGGCATCTCCGCAAAAAAAAACAACAGACTATGAGCATTTTAAATAACTTTTAAGGCCATAGCATTTCTAAAAAACTTGATAAAAGGACCATTCCAAAATCCAAATAGTTTATAGATTTGAAGAATTTTAACGCGAGGACTACTAAAAATAGTTTTTGATAGCATTATATTTTCAAAAATTTGTTGATGAAAATACCCTTTAAATATTTTCTATAGGTAACTAATTTTCTAAGAATTCTTAGAAGAGTATTCTAAATAGCTTTTAGGAAGCGCTTGTTTTCAAAATATTGTTGGGTGAAGACCACTTCAATTATATTCTGAAGGTCTCTAATTTTAAAAAAAATTCCAGGGGAAGATTCCTCCCTCTAAATAGCTTTAAGAAAATGTTACTTTCAATAAAAATTTGGTTGGGTATTATTTAAAATGGCTTCTAGAGAGACACCAATTTTTTTTAAAAATGAGAAGGACTTCTCTTGATAATTTTAAAATCCTAAATTTGTGGGAAGGACTACTCCAAAATAGTAACATAAAAACTGGTAAATGGGGTAAAGAGGAGGTCATCGCCCCTCTCAGAATAATTTAACCCACTCTAGATGTATTTAACATCTACAGATATTTATAAAATAAAAGGGTTAAAATTTATATCTGTCACTGTACGAGTACATTGATGTATATACTTCATGGACCAGCTAATTAATAGGTCTATAGAAAACCTCTACTTAAGTTAGTGATCCCATACAGGTGACATGAATTTACCCAATTTAATTTATCACAATAATTTTCCAGTATCCTGCCCCCACCACTAACTATGGTGCATTTCCATTCTCTATCCTCCCGTCCTACCTTTGGACAGTTAAACAAAGAAAGCGTTAAAACATGTTAACTAAAATAAGAATAATTAGTTTAAATTCACAACGTATGCTTTATTTTCCCTTTTCGCCGAGTAGAAATTTCAACCAGTCAAGCACAAAAAGCAACCACCGCTCCGAGTCCGTAAGGGATGGGGCGCCGTCTCGTATTGCGGGTTTGTAAGAGGATTGGCGACGCTACAGCGTCGTTTCGGAGCTAGACAGGCGACACAAAGATTAGTTCATCGTTGCTGTCAGCTGTCACATTACTCTGGCGGTTTGGCCGCCGTATCCTGGCCAGTGGGAAGAGGAGACGCGGAAATACAAGGTAAAAAGAAACAACAAAAAACTCAAACCCCCAACAATGCTTTACTTTCTTCTAGACGCATATGTCAGGCTCACGTTTTCAAAATGTTCGGATACAGACACAGTATGATCCTCGTGATATTCATTTAGTAACTAGAGATGAATACGTTTCGTTTTTACTTATATATATATATATATATACAAACGGTTTTTTGACAAAATATATTATCTACATCACTCTACCCACGTTGGTAGACACGTGGACTTAACATCAAACTTATCTATTCTGGTTTGGTAGTGACTAGAACATTGAATCCGTGACGAGTTACCGAGGCTGTTTACCCATAGAACAAACATGTCAAACACGTTTTATCGTAGGGGTCAAATTGAACATAAAAAATACTTAAAGGGCAAGATTTCAGAAAGTTCAATATTGTCATAATCTTTTATGGAATAATGTCAATTTAAAATCCTTACTATAACAAAAATAAAGTAAAGTTTACATAAAATGTTAAAACATATATTTTTTTTAACCAAAAACCTGGAACTTATTTACATCCAGTGTGTGAGTGGCTTTGGATCTCTTGTTTTATAAATTAATATTTATTGATTAGCAATGCATCTTACTACCCATACGGTTTATATGCCAATGAATTGCTATCAGCGAGCGAGAAAGAACTTATTCATTTTTCCAAGAGAGGTATTTTCACATATCATTCAAGGTTATTTTACATGCAACAATCGACACGGGACTGATGTCTCTTACCTTCCCTCTGAAAGAAGGTGAGCTACAGATTTTTGTCGCTCAATAAAAATCCATCGACCTCGACTGGGTTTGAACCCAAGAACATCGAATCCTGAGGTGAGCACTCTACGCCAAGACCACCGAGAGCGATTAGATCTCTTGTTGAAGTCACGTTCAAAATAGATGACAAATGCGTATCGGTAAATGTCTAGTCTTTATTTCTTTATATTTCAATATTTTAAAATAAATTTAATTATTGTTTGCTTAGTTAAATATGTCTTATATTAATTCATTATTAATTTATATAACTATAATATTTTTCTGTATACAGGCCTTTTGCATTAATTTATTTTTTGTAAGGGTGATACATTTTGTTCTTTTGTATTTTTGCACGCGTTTTTTCTTTAGATCGCAAAGTGTTTCTATAAAAGTTGGACGTGCGTCACATCTCTGTTCACAACTCTCGTTACTACCACTCAATATAACTTCTCTTAATAACCCATCTCTCTGACATAATTATGTGTGTGTATGAAGTGAACATCATCGCAACCCTAGGTAGGCCTACTTGGGTCACTGTCATCGGATCTTCAGAAGCAGTTAGGATCTCATGTTGACTTACGCGAACGATTAAATAATTATCTCTATCAATTAAATTAAAACAATAAATGTGATCCATCGGGCGTTTGTCTCTTTTCATGATCGAAAACACACTCGTGAACTGACAAATATCTCACATAGTTTGGGAGAAAATATAACCACTTTTGAGAATCAATCTTTGGTGAGTAGTGAGTAAAATTTGTTACACCAACTTACCTTGCTAGATTTCACCAAATAATGACCAATTTCAAAATGTTGTTTTCCTACAACGTTTATATAAATGGGCCGCACAGAATCATGGGTCAGGCCGCATGCGTTCCGCGGATTGCAAGATTGAGATGCCTGTCCCTTACCTTAAAAACGATTAAATTTCCTCCAAGATCTGACCTTATCGTCATCAACTTATTGATGTAATATTATTTGAGCCCCCTTCAGTGGTCGCATTGTCTAAGGCGCTACTCTCGTAGTAGAATAGACTGCCGAATAATGGGAGGCCAAGGTTCGAATCTCGGTTGGATATACTGAGTTTTTTTTCCTATGATAACTTTTAACACCCCCTTCATGAAAATGCTGATACACTTTCTATAAACTTAGTAGGCCTACTCTAAAACAATTAGCGTGGTTAGTAAATAAGCGTATAATTTGAATGGGTAGAAGCGGTGCTAAGATATATATGGGCCAGTTTGACACGAACATAATATTTAGTAGAACCTGTATACATTTCTTAAGAAAAATTTATCTATATTCCATTTCAAAACTTTAATGAATAACTTTTATGAACCAATGTTATCACCACAAGCTTATCTTTTTGTTTGACTATATTATTAAAACACAATGGTACCTATTCTAAGTGAAACATTTATTTTATAATTTAAATTCAAGTTATGAAGCAACAGTTTTTTTTAATTTGACCACAATCAGACAATAAAATGTGAAAGAAAAGAAATCTACGACCAGCCAATTAAACAAAGAGTTAGTTAGTGGGAGTAGTTCTCTCTCCTGGGCAACACATCCTCCCCCCCCCC
>CABEEJ010000619.1:30486-87125 GCA_901482245.1 Timema douglasi
CCCCCTCCCTAACAAAATTTAGGCTATGTGTTATGTATGATCCAATTTACCCAAGTTATGCTACCTTGCTCTTCTCTCTTCATTTTGTGGGGGTAGGCGGAAGGAAATCTAGTCTAATCTAGAGGGACTCCATGACCTCAAACATTATAACAGCCTCTGCAGCTATAAAGGGCATCATATTATACGAGTTATAGAAGTGGTAACCCCTAAACAATTTAAACATTAAAATAACATTATAGGCAACAAACCAGTTTACCTATTATAGGTTAAATGAATAATGATATCAATATAGATTTATCTATAGATACCACATTTAAGAAAGCTACACTATACAATTAAATCAAGGGTGAAGCTTTTGATACAAATGATTATCACTACGGAAATCACATGCACCTTAATATAGTTCAAATAAGATGAAGCCTGGACACGGGAATTGAACCTTGCGCCTGTGGTTTTTAACGTGCCAATGCTCTGTCACCGAGCTATTCAGGGAATCGTCCCGTGCTCTAGGGTAACTCTTCCCTCATATTGACAGCGTATGTGATGGACGTGTTGATATCATCGACTAACTTACTACCTCAGCCACTTGCGACTCGGATGTGGCTTGTACAAAGCATTTATATTACTGGCATCATACAGACACAACCAATTAACCGGGATATTAATAATAATAATAATAATAATATTTAGCACCGCGCCTTACTACCCGTTCGGGCTATACGCTTTTAGTACTAATTACGCTAATGGATTAGTTATTGGGAAGGTTGAATTAGAGGAAGTTAACCCGCATTTGCTTGGAGGGAGAGTGGAAAAACATTTAGGAAAAACCACCCCCAGTTCCCCCGACCGAGATTCGAACCTCAATCTCCCCGTCCTCAGCGGTTGAGCTCAACACGACAAGCGCGTTAACCAACTACGCCACCGAGGCGGGTAACCGGGATATTAAGTTATGTGATTGCACCCGTACCAAAATAGCATAATAGTGCAGTTTACTGAATTATTCGCTTGACAGCATAGAAATAGGAATGAGTAAAAGAGTATCTATATTTTAAAATATCTATTTTTCAATTATGTCGTATTTTTTAAAATGTTGGTTAAATGATTTTACTGGTATCAATTCCAATGTTTTCTAATGATGACTTCGGGCTGCCATATAAAGATATGATGACGCCGTTTTCTATAATATCACTTACTTAAAAAAAACGGGTTATTAACGGCATTAGAGGAACTATTAAATAGTGTATTTCACGGTCACAAAAATACAACAAAACCTTTTATTAGTTTACTAAATAAACCAGCTGGAACTTGAAATAATTGTTTTACACCCATCTCCAAAAGATCCAGCTTCTAAAATATATTAAACCAGGGACTTATCAAAGAATTTAAATGTTCTAGTTAAAATTTTACTAAGTTGGGTAGAATAATAATGTTAGTTGAACATGAATCAGTGTACTCCACTACACCCTTAAATAAATATCACGTTCATCACAGACTCAGCCTTAAAATATGAGTGATGAATGATCCTGAGTACGGGATGACTCATGGATAGCTCAATGGCTGGAACATTGGCTAACTAAGGCAAAGGTCCCGGGTTCAATTCCCATTTCCATGTGTAATTTTTAAATTTAACTAATATATATATTATTATGTGATACATTTAAGAACAAATAGGTTAAGCTGTTTATTCTCTTAAGAAAATGATATACTTATTCAATAGCCCACTTACACAAATGAATGTCTACCTGCCTATACCTACATGTCCAAAAAAGTTTAACTACATCACACGCATTCAACCGGAGAACTTGACACTACAACATAAAAATACATACAATTATCACTTTATTTAGATTTAATGAAATTATTTTAATTGAGGCTAAAGGGATATTTTAGGAAATGAGAACTGAAGGTGTCACATATTGGCAAGAACTCTTCACGAGTTTTTAATTAAAAAAATGTCAGACAAAAACTTTTCAAAGCCACATTTAAATGAAAAGAACAAAAGAGTTTTAAAGTTGGAACACAAAGAACGAGATAAAAAAAAAATAACTGAAGAACCCCTTGTCATCTAATTGAAGATATGAAGGAAACTGTACGAATAACTGAACTTCATCTTCAAACTTCACGGTTATATTTGATGCATTTCTACATTTGGGTTATTAAAAAGAAACCTCCCTCTTTTCGACTTCGAATTAAAATACTCCAAGTCGTAACTCAATACGAAGAACAAATACCTCACGGATAAAACATTCAACCACTAGAATTGAAGCTTCGCTTGGAAATTTGAGACAATTTTACGATATGAATATTGAAAGTATCGTAGGTATTTTTCAGAAAATACTAACGAGATTGTATTTCTTACATTAATTAAATTGACACCCTTGTAGAAATATACACCGATGGAAAACTGCCTGGGCAATTTAATGCTCAAATATTAATTACTATTCCCATAGTTTTTGGACACTTGGACCTCAGATTTGATGAGTTCTTATTTTCATAATTTTTAATATTATTATTATTTTTTTAGAGCAGGGGTCGGCAAACTTTTAGTAGTGTTATGCCGAAGTAATATTGCAAAGCCGTTCAGCGTACCAACCAACCTAAGCCCACCCAAGCCATTTATATTTCTATACTAGCTAACTAGTACAAATGCTATTAAAACAAATTTAAGTTGATCTAGTGAAATTTAAATGCCACAAAATTTTTCTAAATAGAATCCATTAAATGGTTACTGTTTCTTGAAAATTTAATATTATAATATAAATCAGAATAAATACAAGTTCTGAAAACCATATTTTGAAATTCCTAAACAGGACAAATGAATCAATTAAATATAAAACACGTTGTTATTAAAATTAGAACTTACATAAATGGTTTTAATTAAAAACAAAGGTTTTATATTATTTATAGTCAAATAACTCAGCATGCCATTGGAAATAGTTCCTCGTGCCACTTTTATACTCCAAACAATTTTGAGCAAAATTAATACAAACATCCATCACAAAATTCTTGAATTAATGATCTAATTAAAATGTATAAAAATAACGGAATGGTAAATTAATAGCCATTCTGCTATAAATAAGTAAAACGATTAATATGTATTTTAGTCTAATGAATCAAGACCAACATTTATTGAATATAATTTTTAGTAGTTTACTTGATTGTTTTGTTTTAGTAATGGAAACTAACTCCTTGATATTATATACTATATATAACAAACTTCCATTATGCGAACATAAACCTAGTGTGTTCAATCTAAACATTCTTTTGTTATTAAACAAATTATCAAACATTAAATTCTGACAATTGACTTGCTGCACTCTGTACCACTTATCTGATGTATTTTATATTTTTTTAAAAGTCTTTAAGCTTCTTTAATAAAAAAATATATTTTAATTTTCTAGGTACAAGCTATAAACAAAGTTTTAGTGCAGACACTGGTACAAAAAAATTAATTATCTAGAAAATGTGGTTTTGTTCAATGTAAAGCTATTTTGAGATATTTAGAGATTTGTTTTTACAATTTATGTTAAACAATTCTAACTTACTAAGCTACAGTTTAATTTTTGCATTTAAAAAATATTCACTCTAAATTGTCGACAGCACATACTCAATTAGAAAATCAGCTGCAAATTAGAGTTCTAAATTGTTGTTTTTAAAGTCCCTTTAAACACAGCTTGAGCCACAAGCCCCTAAGATTAAAATAAAATAAAAATAATCCAGTTACCAGGTGTGCCAGTATCCAGTGGTGCCACTGATAACACATGTAGATAACATTTTATTTTTTAAAACTTAGTAAACTTAATTCATGCAATTGAAATATACCTTTAACTCAACTTTTCAATATCAAAATAGAAAGCAAGAGGTCAAACGCTTCCACAAACTTTACCGGATACAAATTTACTGGGCACTGTGGACTGCGCATGTGTGACATTTCGCGGCATACAATATTGTGTGCGAAGTAGTGGGGGACTATAGTCATATTAGAGCATGGTTATATTTCAGAAGTATTATTATTATTATTGTTATTATTATTAACACCGCGTCTTACTACCCGTTCGGGTTATACGCCCTTACGCTAATGTTTAATGGTAGGGTGATTGTGAGATGAAATGAAGGACCTACAGTTTAACGTGGAATCCGAACCACGGTAGAGGCCTGGCATTCCCCACATTCACAAGATGTCTTGTCAGAGGTGAAGGAAGGGTTTGGTACTCAGACAAATCTTTGCCGGGACCGAGGATCGAACCCCGGCCGCCAGCATAGAAGTCTGACACCTTACCCCTAGACCGCCAGGTTACCTATTTTCAGAAGTACATGTGTGACAAAGCTACAGTAGCCTCACGGTTTCTTTGGTGCTGACTGACAGCTTTTAAAAGCTATAAGACCAAATTATGAATCCCTACGACGAGCCATATGATCTGCAAAAACATGTGTTTAGCAGCTGTCACTTCTGACAGTCAAAATTTAGGTATTTAACTAATTTTTGACTGTCAGAAGTCAGCTGTGAGCTGTCAGTCAGCACCAAAGAAGCCATGGGGCTACTGTACTAAGCATTATAAAGCCCTTTTCTCAACTATAAACTTCACATTGTACCAAGATTAGAAGGCGATTTTAAATTTACTAAAGCTTACTTGTCATTTAGAATTTCTTCAGCTTTATCGTTAATTCTCATATTTTTATATTTATTGGTTGATTAACAATTTTTTTGGGGTGGGAGCGTTGTTAATATTTAGATTCACAAAGAAAAATAATACATTTTCTTGTAAATAAATTTTAGATAGTAATGTATAAAAATTGGTGAAGATTTTGTGCTTTTTAAAGTGGGTATATGGTAAAATTACATACTAAGTCACAACTCCAAATATTTCATAGGTTTTCTCTAACTGCTTTAGCACACATTAATTACAAAGCTAAAAGCTAAATATTGACATAGGTAGTCAAATGCATAGCCTTCCCTATATTGAACATTCCCGAGAGCTATTGAGTAGATCTTGGTCAAAAATAATATGGTTTAGTGTTGAGTCTAGGAGATTCCCCTATTTTATGAGTGTACACTCTTAATCTAATATATACTTTCTATACTGATTGTACCTTAGTGTTTACACATTGGTGGAACTAAACCAGTTAATTTTGGAGTGTACACTTACATTTAACCTGACATTATTTGTAGTAAGCCACGTTTTTTTATAAGGTTGCAAGTCCTTATAACCTTTTCAAACTTCTCTCCAAAAGATGAAAAGTTTTGATGAAATTATCTCATTATTGAAATGAGTGGAATTAACATTTTGCAGGGTTCAATTATTAACAAAGCAATGACTTTAAAGAAAAGCAAATGGGATATTAATATTTATTCTTTCATAGGCTTGATTATTTGTATTTATTTTAAAGTGGAATATGAGGCAGGAATTGAGAAAATTGAAAAAAAATAGTAGCAGTTTTGAAAAAAAGTTTCTACATAGCAATATTTTGAGACATGTACTTTATGTTTGAACAGTTTTATTAATAAACTTAAACTGAAAGTAGATATAAAACATATTTATATTATTTAATTTCTCTTACGTGGTACATTTTAACTCCAGGAAACTTCCTGTTATGAAATTGTTTGCAATTAAACCATGCAAGGTCTATTTAATGAGAAAGAAAGTTACCCAATGCTTAGTTGAGAAAGAATCTTTAGAGTGTTTCTTCATTAAATTGAATAAAAAAATATACTAAAAAATTGTTCTAAAATGATAATACATTAACGGATAGGGATTACTGCTCATAATGCTCTTATAATTGATTTAAAAATTCAATATGGATAAACACAAGCTAGAAAAAATTATTTTTACAAAGACTCAAGTGTAATGGGTTTAAAATGTTTTAATTTATTTTATCATAGACATTTTTAAATTGTTCAATGGCAATTTTTCAACGGCTGTAATCACTACACTAAGTTAATGGAAAAAGAGAGGATTAAGTTAGTTATAGGCCTACTAAAGATTATTATCAGTAGGTTTCTGCTAATTATTTCAAAATTACTTTAAATAAATAAGCAAACATTTAAGGAAAAATGTCATTTATTTCAATATAAAATAAATATTTTGAATGCAAAATAATTTTTTTTGTTTCATTTAAATTGGTTTTATTTAAATATTGAAGTCTACGAAAGCCTTCAATTCTAAATGTTAGCTTACAATGTTAGCATTTTAATAACAACATTATAAATTGAATTTCAAACTGTCCACAATTATCTGCAAGAAATATCTCACCTGAAATTAGAAAAATTGAAATGGAATATAATATACATTACAACACGGTTTAGTAATGTTATACCCGAAGATTAACTAATAACTTACATACTGTATGCACAGTGATACTGTGCACAGTCTTGTGACCCAAATGATCTAACAAGATATTTTCATAAAATGTTTACGTATTTAGTTGTCAAAAGAAGCATGCACGAATGATTAACAAAAAAAAATTGGCTTGTAGTGTTACTCTATTTAAAAAATGTACAATGCTTATCAACAGTACTGGGTTTTCAAACCTATTGAAAAATAAAAAGGGTTTTAATAAACTTGGATAATATTTGGCACTAATATTTAAACAATCCAAAGATATTTATTTTGTTTTACCTACATTTTATTTAAACTATGCTAGAACAATTAACCAAATAAAATATTTTAATTTATGCAAATAGTATTTAGTATCCGTTCACAAAATAGATTTTTGGCAACTATTAAAAATGTTGTCAGATCTATGGTAAAAAAGTTGGAATATCGATAAATTAAACAAACAAATGTTATGCAGCTCCGCACGGAATTTCTTGCTCTATAGTTTAAAAATTGATATATTTATTTAAAAATTTTAATATAATATACACTAGCGAACCCTAGAACAAATTGTTCTCTACACAAAACAAACATTTTTTGACTCACAGTTTTAAATTTTATAATTTTATTTTTAAATAATTAGCGTCTTCATTTTTATATTTGGACCAATAAAAAACATCAATATTGGCTTCCAAAGGGTCTACACTTTGTATTAAAATCTTGGATTCCGGTGAAAATTTTCGGCATTTTATTAGAGGAGTTATCGCTTCGCTATCACAATTCTCTTTTATAAATTTTGAAGAAATTAGGTAATAGGTAATTATTGAATATTAAGTCTAAAAAGAGAGAGACAAATGATTTCTGTACCAGGTACAGATCCAAAAGGGTGGCATGGGAGGTGCGCGCCCCCTTAAAGAAATTAAACCAATTAAATCAATGTTAAAGTCACTACTAGTTTTATTGTCATGTATTACTACCTACCTAACCGGATTTAATTTTTTTAAATTGTTATTGGTAATATTATTAAATTATTAATATATGGTAGTTATTATAAATACTTAAGACAATCACATTAAGTATTAAAGTGGTGAAAATGGCCATAAATGAAATTACCCAAATTTAAGTTGTGCGCCTCTAACTTTGTTACACAAACATTGTTTAGGTTTACATTTATTTTATCAATTTATTTAAAATAAAGTACTCTAAATAAAATCTTTGAATAATACCACACACATAACGTGTTAGTATGGCTTAGTGGTAGGATTTCATTTTAGAATGAGAAATAACTGGTTATACGATAGAGGGGAATTAAAGCTCGATTGTTCGAAATGTGAATAATTCCATCTATTTTGTTTAATTGATTGAGAAGCTAAAAAAAACTATTATATAATATTATTATAATGTTTAAACTTATTTCCTTCTTAATAATAATTATTTGTTTATGTTCTAATTAATTGTTTTTAATACATTTTAATACTAATAGCAATTATCGGGCTATGCCCTTAATTAGAATATTATTCTCAAGCTTAACATTACATTGAATAATTATTTAGAGATTTAATCTCAAATATGAAAGTATTTTTATGTCAAAATTTCTTGAAGTGCAACCCCTCGCCCCCTCAACCCCCCACTTCTCACTGAACCGATACCAATGGGAGAATCCGCGTCCCTTCCACTTCACGAAAATCGTGGATTTGCCCCTATGCTGTACAAATATTTCCCCTCTTAGGTTAAAGGAAAAACTTCAACTTCTTGAAAGATTTACTTATTTGATTACTCTATGGCAATAAAGAATTATTGCGTTTGAGCTTAACAACTAAAGCTCAAATATTGTATTAATATATTTGTCAATATCTCAGAAACTATTATTTTATTAAAAGAATATATAATAAATTATTATTATTATTATTATTATTATTATTATTATTATTAGCACCGCGTCTTACTACCCATTCGGGTTATACGCACTTACGACTAATGTGTAATGGTAGGGTGATAGTAAAATGAAATAGAGGACCTACAGCTTAACGTGGAATCCGAACCACGGTGGAGGCCTGGAACTCCCCACATTCACAAGATGTCTTGTCAGAGGTGAAGGAAGGGTTTGATAATCAGATAAATTGGTGCCGGGACCTGGGATTGAACCCCGGATCCCCAGCACGGAAGTACAACACCTTACCCCTAGACCGCCAGGTCACCTTAATATATCATAAAAGTTTTTATTTTTAATAGTACTACAATTTTGTAATGATATGTTATTCAGTGTCTCAAATAGTTGTGGAGATAAGGAAATTTCAGCTTCTGTAAAGTACCCTAAGTTCATTTTCATAGGAACATGAAAGTAGCCATTTTATTTATAATCTTAATCAACGAGATACGAATTTTAATCAAAATTATTTGAGTTGATTTTGAGGAAATCGCTTTTTTATCTTTTCGCTTTTTATTAAACTACTCTTAATTTTAGGGTAAAAGATACACCGACAGACGGAACTTCAAAAACAAATTTTTAGTTTTCGGGAGGTTATGAGAGGTTGACATCCACTAACGTTTCGGGTTAGATTTTTTTTACGGTTGCAATACTTTTACCATTAGTGCTCGAAAAGTTATATATATGATATATATATACATACGGGTGTCTATATCTTGAAAGTTATCGTTTTTATGAAAATGTGTTTCTTATAAAATATTTGTATTATATTATTATTATTATTATTAGCAACGCGTCTTACTACCCGTTCGGGTTGTACGCACTTACGCTAATGTGTAATGGTAGGGTGATTGTGAGATGAAATGAAGGACCTACAGTTTAACGTGGAATCCGAACCACGGTGGAGGCCTGGCATTCCCCACATTCACAAGATGTCTTGTCAGAGGTGAAGGAAGGGTTTGGTAATCAGATAAATCTGTGCCGGGACCGAGGATTGAACCCCGGCCGCCAGCACAGAAGTCTGACACCTTACCCCTAGACCGCCAGGTCACCTTAATATATCATAAAAGTTTTTATTTTTAATAGTACTACAATTTTGTAATGATATGTTATTCAGTGTCTCAAATAGTTGTGGAGATAAGGAAATTTCAGCTTCTGTAAAGTACCCTAAGTTCATTTTCATAGGAACATGAAAGTAGCCATTTTATTTATAATCTTAATCAACGAGATACGAATTTTAATCAAAATTATTTGAGTTGATTTTGAGGAAATCGCTTTTTTATCTTTTCGCTTTTTATTAAACTACTCTTAATTTTAGGGTAAAAGATACACCGACAGACGGAACTTCAAAAACAAATTTTTAGTTTTCGGGAGGTTATGAGAGGTTGACATCCACTAACGTTTCGGGTTAGATTTTTTTTACGGTTGCAATACTTTTACCATTAGTGCTCGAAAAGTTATATATATGATATATATATACATACGGGTGTCTATATCTTGAAAGTTATCGTTTTTATGAAAATGTGTTTCTTATAAAATATTTGTATTATATTATTATTATTATTATTAGCAACGCGTCTTACTACCCGTTCGGGTTGTACGCACTTACGCTAATGTGTAATGGTAGGGTGATTGTGAGATGAAATGAAGGACCTACAGTTTAACGTGGAATCCGAACCACGGTGGAGGCCTGGCATTCCTCACATTCACAAGATGTCTTGTCAGAGGTGAAGGAAGGGTTTAGTAATCAGATAAATCTTTGCCGGGACCGAGGATCGAACCCCGGCCGCCAGCGTAGAAGTCTGACACCTTACCCCTAGACCGCCAGGTCACCTACATTTGTATTATAAATAGATGTACATATTTGCAACGATAAGTAATTTAATATCTCAAATAGTTTCGGAGATATGATAAAAAATGAGAATTTACGCTCAGACCGGAGCTGATTTTGAGAGAACTGATTTTTTCTCTTTTTTCAATGAGTAAACTACCCTTAATATTAGGGTTGGATATCCAATTCAAAAAATCCCTCGGGGATACCTTAAGAAAAACCTAGATACCAAGTTCTAGTCCGATTGGCTAAATAGTTTAGGCTCTAGTCTGAGGTACAGACAGACAGCCAAACAGAGGTGAATTTAAAAACAACTTTTTTTGGGTACAAGGGGTCATGAAACGTCGACATTCATAAAAATCTTGAGCTAGATTTTTTTGGCGGTCACAATACTTTCTCTAGCGAGAAATATGTGATGTGTAAAATTTAATATATTTTAGAAACGTACCTCCAAACTTAAAAGATAATTTAACGCATCAATAAAATAATAATTTAAGCTATAAACACATACAATTTTAATTAAAAAACAAAAGCAGTTAAAATGAACTATAGATCTGAAGAGAATTGGTTGTAAATGAAAGGATTCAATAGAGGACGGATTATAAAAGTTTGGAAGAAAAAAAAAAAATTCTAACTAAAAAAACGATGAATTGAGAGAAAGCTGAACCACAACCGATTAAAAAGGAGAGGTGCAGAGCAAGGTGAAGTGAAAAATAGTAGGACCATGAAGGGGGGGAAACATGTTAGAATTCCTACGGCGCCAACGTCTCCTCCACCCGGATTATTAAACCGGATCTTCGCGTGTCGCACGTCTGTAAAAGCTAAACGTAATACCATATTGCTGCAATATTGGGTCCCCGAAACGGTTTAAGCCTGGGGAACTTAGGGTACCAACGTTCAATATACACGCATTCATGGTGGGGGAAAAAAAGCGCCACCCCATTACCCACCCGCATTGTGGATAAAGAAACCACCCCACCCCCTTTCCCTTCCTCTCCACTGTAAACAGACAAAACCACATCAAATTGTGACTACGTGAAAATATGCAGGTACTTTTTTTTTAAAACCTCATCCAGTACGAGTATGAACGAAATCTCATTCAATATGTGAAAACCTCCTTCCATTTGATTCTTCAACCCTTAGGCCCCAGATAGCCTTATACGAGACACGTACAGTACCAATTAGATAGGATCATGGTATTTTCTAAAACCTAGAGGGAAGTTTGGGAGGGGTAGAGGGTTGATGTTCAGGGGGATGAAAATAATATGGAGACCAAGCATACGAGCGTGCGAGTCACGAGTCCTTCACGACGCAATATTTATGGGGATGATAACGCTTTGTGGGGGGTGGGTTGGACGTGGAAGGGTATGCGTGACGTCACTCTGGGCTGGGGATTATGATGGAAAACGGATCTGCTATAGGCGCCGTGTCACGTCAGCTATTTGTGATGCTTGCGGGCGACTGCGATTCCACTTGTTATATTTTTATGATTTATTTTTATTTTCATGAAAGTTGCTTTTGAAAAAAAAAAAAAAACCTTGCTTCTATCGGAAATGTTGGTATTGGGTGAAACAATAACTACAACAATGATTTTATTGACCTTTGACCTTTTTTATTTTTACAGGTTGGAAAAGGTTTAGTCCAATATTAAAATTACACTGTGAATGAAAATTGATGTAAATTTTTTTAACTTATTTATAACATTGTTTTATTATTAATATTATTCAAAAGAACCTTTGCCTTATAATACTATATCTTTTATCTATATGTAGATCAACCTTATTTAACGTTTTACATCTTACGAATTGTAATATTACGTTTCACGAATATGATAAAAGCAGCGAATTATATTTATGAATAAACTAAATAAGATTATAAAGTACATTTTAGAAACACACAGAAGTACGTACCATGGGTATTCACAAATAAAACGCTTAGTGTAAATATCTGTTATCAACGCTTATTTATTCCAATATTTTATTTTGTATATGTCTTTTTTAAGAATACAAATTTTATTCTTTGATAACAATAATTGTGGATTAACTTCAGTGGCGTATTCTGAGGAAAATTAATAGGTATGCTGTACTCTAAATTATTATTATTATTATTATTATTATTAGTACCGCGTCTTACTACCCGTTCGGGTTGTACACACTTACGCTAATGTGTAATGGTAGGGTGATTGTGAGATGAAATGAAGGATCTAACGTTTAACGTGGAATCCGAACCACGGTGGAGGCCTGGCATTCCTCACATTCACAAGATGTCTTGTCAGAGGTGATGGAAGGGTTTGGTAATCAGATAAATCTTTGCCGGGACCGAGGATTGAACCCCGGCCGCCAGAATAGAAGTCTGACACCTTACCCCTAGACCACCAGGTCCCCCTGTACTCTAAAAGTTGCAACTGAAGTTTGGGGGCTGAGGACCCTCAACCACCGTTGTACAAGAACTTCAAGGGATTATTTCAAGGGATGTGTTTGAAGATGTGTCCATATAGAACAGTGGTTCTCGAACATTTATTATTTCCTTTTACCTGTATGTATCCTAGGAAATTTTGATCCTCCCCTCTTCCACTCCCATATTCTCTCTCCTTTTATTTATCCATAACGATGATTACCATCCACTCAAAATGTAATAAAATTATTTCCATGGTGTCAACCCGCATTCAAGCTATACCTATTTAGTGGATACCAAACTGTTTGGCGAATTAGTGCCAGCTCTTGCAGATAGTGTGTGTCATGTGGTCAGTACTACGATGACCCCAGCCATTAATCTCGGCTTTCTATACCGGAGCCACTACTACTTTATTCGAATATCTCCTTATTTATTCACTTTAGGCTGAATCTAACCCGTTCCAGATCCACTGCTTAACAGATAATCTGGACGCGCTGGTACCTCTGGGTCCATAGCCAGAACCTATGGCCACTAGACCACATAGGTGGTCTTCAAATTGTAATGATATCTACATGGTTAGAAATTTAAGTAAATATTAATGTCGGAGCTAAGAGTGGTATTAGCACATTTCTGAATGCATAAGAGAGACAGATCCTATTCAATTAGCCAAGTGTAATTAAAAGCACACAGTTAGCAATACTCAAAGTAAAACAATCATAATAAGAGTAACATGAAGTGATATATCGATCAAGCGTCCATCAGATCTTAGTGAGAGGGAATCAGGTGGATTGTCCAACTCACGTTGCAATTAAAACTATTTTATAAAGCCTAACTCATCTCACACAATGCTGCTTGGAAACAAACGAGTCTCCCAACTTGAGAATTTATGCTCCAGAAGCTATTCAGATGCGTAAACTCTAGACTAACATAGGGAAGATTATTAATACTCTATCGCTACGTCATTGGTTTAGTGCTAAGATATTTACACATATCTTTTGCTGAAAGCAGGGGTGCACCCAAGGGGCAGAGGGGCAAACAGGGTATTTGACCCCACCCCCCTCTTTCCCCAACACCACAAATTTTGTTAATTTAAATTTAAATAATATTAAGTGTAACTAACATTGAAGATGTGTCGAATGTATATGCTACATTTTAAGACCAAGCTTCAGACTTAAACCTAATATTCAAAATGTTTACCGTTACCCACCACAAAATTAACAATTAAAAAAACATACAAATAATAGCTTTGATACCATTTGTATTATTTTAATTACTTAATTATTATAAAACTACTCAAAATTATTTATAAAAGCCTTTAATATTCATAAATATTCTCGGCTTTCAGGGCTTAGAAGGCTGTGCAACCCCATACCCGCTCTCTCCATCAAAATGTCATTCTTGCTATAGCCTTGATTGAATGCCTCCCCCCCAATTAAATGACTGGTTGTGCCACTGATTATAAGAACATATATTTTATTTTACCTTTTCCTTCTAAATCATCTTGAAATGGTGAACTCGCACTCCTAGTTTTTGGGATTCTTTGATGTGTAATTATATAAAATCACTATGACTAATAAGTCGTTAATGTAAAACAAAAACTAAAAGGACACTATTAAAACTCCACGATCCTTTCTACTAAAGAAACACAAGAATTACCGTCAACAACGGTTAAAGTAGCCTCGTCACCCGCCTTACTCCCCCCCCCCCTTCCACACTATCACAGTGCTGAAATGCTTAAATTTGAAAGAATGGTCAAATGTGTTTGCCAAATACATGATAATACAGGTTACTAGAATACCTAAACTTAAATCAATGTATTTAATTAGTGTATAATTTAAAGCTTGTTACATATACTAACTATTATTTTACAATTAACTATATATTTATTTTATTTATTTTTACTTAAACTATACCAAATTAGCTTAATAAATAAACATTGTTATCCTGAATATTTTTTCAATAGTTAGCAAAATGCTTAGCTTGCTTCACAGGGACAGCATGACCTGGGTTGGGAAAACCAGAGCTTATTGGCCAATTACTTATGGGCAAGCGGAAAGGAATATGTTGCCACCCCCCTAGACATTGGGAATGGTCATTAGAGCCTCCCTATCTTGCCTTGCGTTTTTCAAGTAGCAAGCCCTGGGTTTCCTATAGTGCTAAGTAAAACCCTTTGGATAAAGAATTACTTAAAACACAGTATTCTTGGAATATGAACCAATATTAGTTTTAAAATTAATAATTCATTACATGTATATTTATTAAACAATTCAGACATTAGTATTTACACAGTTAGCACAGACAGCATTGTATTAAACAAAAAACTAGTCCATATCATTTTGGGTATGCGGCGCAGGACTAGCATATCCAGAGAATACGCCACTGATTAAGTTGAAAGCCTAGTTACAATTTCATATTTCATTACGATAAATTTGAAGCACATGCTAGGCATAAAATGCAATTCAATCTTAAGAGGATATCTTGAAAGCTAATCTTTATAAATCAAAATAAATTTTAAATTGTTCTCAAAGTTTATTTTTGCAAAATTATATTTGTGTGAAATATTACCAAAATATCCCATTTTAGTAATGTGTATTGTCTTATAATGGAGTGAAATGCATTTTAAACTTTTTTTTAACCCAAGAACGGTTTTGATTAATACAATACAATTTGATTTTTTTAAATGTGATTTTTTTGTAGTTAAAACATATTTTATTTCAGTTAGTGTTTAAGATAAAATATGATTTATTAATAATTACTAAGTAGGTTTAAGTGCATAGCTACATGACTACATTAAAAAATAGATTATATTTTTGAGAGTAGTTATGTAACTTTGATAACTATGAAACTAAAAATCAACGTATTTTTACTAATTTCTAAAGTGAGTTAAAATCAATTATTAGGAACTGATAAAACGTGTTTACTTTTATAACAGACTGTAACTTTAGTTCATACTCTGATTACCAAATCCTTCCTTCACCTCTGACAAGATATCTTGTGAATGTGAGGAATGCCAGGTCTCCACCGTGGTTCGGGTTCCACGTTAAACTGTAGGTCCTCCATTTCATCTCACAATCACCCTACCATTACACATTAGCGTAAGTGCGTATAACCCGGACGGGTAGTAAGACGCGGTGCTAATAATAATAATAATAGTTCATACTATCCATGATGGACGATTTATTAAATCGACAAAAAGTTACTGTTCTGTTATTGAGCGTAGTAGTCTATAAAGATTAAGGTTAGTTCAGGGTTAGTGATTTCAACAACGATAATATTGAGACACGCCACAAATCTTATTTGTTTTAGTTAAACCTTTCTTAATTTACTTGTTTACTTACAGTGAGTACGAATTATTAATTAATCATTTATATTATAGGCAATATTTAAGACGGGAATAGATTACTTTAAACAATAATTTCTGGAGTTAAAACGAACATATTTTCATATTTAAAAAAATGAAAAATTAAAGCTTTTAAACTTAGTATTAAAAATATATATATATATATATATATATATATATATTTCAAAAATATTTAAAAAGGCACTGCAATTCATTTCGTCATAAATCTTTCTGTAAGTATCAAATATATTAAAAAATATCCAAGAAGAAGAGGAATTCTGTGCCAAAGCTTACTAAATTTAAGGTAGCAAACCACAACCTATACATAATTTACGTTAGTTTTTGAATGTATGGAGACGTATGGGCCGAACGGGTAATAAAACGTGGTGCTAAAAAAACTAGTAAAATATTGTTCTCAATGTTATAGAAAATTGGGTGAAGTTACTTAAATATCTCTTGAGCTCCGTATGTCCACAAAAATCTTAAAAGCTCGGAAATTACGCTGGGAAAAACAAGTAAAAGGAATATGCAGGCAGTTGACTTGAGTGATTTTTTGCCTGGGTAAGACACGTTTTATATTTATCAAGGGGCCTGCCTAGATAAGCGAGAAATCACCGTGCAGACGTTAATATATATCTTATTAGGAGCTCTGAAGTTAAATAATGCATTTACCAAAGTACACCCCCTATCCCTATCTTGAGCTAGCTATAACCAGTCCACCTCACTAGACCCTAAATCTTTCAGGTCGATTCTAATGCTATCATCTCATCTGTGTTTAATAATACTAATAATTATGGCCTTCATTTATCTGGCGAAGTTAAGGCGTTAGCTTTCTATTCCGCTTAACCAGAGTTGAATACAACATGCACTATTAAATTTATTGATATACAATTTAATAAAGGAATATTCAAATAAGTATAAAACAATTCGCACGCTCATTCACACACTCATTTAAAGCTAAAGTAGTTTCAGGAACTCAGTTTAGCTTATTAGACAAGATAAATTGCTTAACCGCGCACTTGAAAGGGAGTCTAGATGTTAGATGACGAGTTATCTTGTTTGTTCCAAGCCTGTGATGCCAGGACAGTGAAAGAACAAGCAATGTTTTTGATCTATGTGTGGGAATATACATCTTTAGAGTGGATTCTGATCTAGTAGCTCGGATGTGTTTATCTTTCAGAAATAGTAACCGCGAGGAGAGGTATTGAGGCTGAGATGTTGATAATATTTTGTGAAGCGATACTAACAAGTGTAGCCTTCACCTTTCATTTATTATTAACCAACACGGTTTATTAAAATACTTAGAAATGTTGTCATGACATTTTAAGTTAAATATGTATCGAACACATGTGTAGTTCTGATAGAGCATCTCTTAAGTCATTGTATACTACGTCACAGCAGTCAAAGTGTGGCATTATTAATATATGGACAAGGATAATTTGTACATTTTCTGGGAGAAAATTCCTTAACCTCCTCAGTGAGTGTAGGCAGGCATACACGCTCTTGCAACTCGAAGTTACCTGATCTGTCCAATTAAGATTTTCATCGATAATCAAGTCGAGGTTTCTAGTCATTGTTGTCAGTTGTACTCCTTATCGTATGTCAGTCAGCAGGGAACGGTCCACAGGAAGTAGTAGTCTGCGTATTCCTATAAAAATGGCTTGAGTTTTATCAGGGTTCAATTTGAGTCCATTTTTTTTCAGACCAAGCATTTATTGCAGCTAGGTCAATATTTATTCGTTGTATGGCTGTATCTATTAAAGAACAGTCAGTGGAAATATATATTTGGAGGTCGTCTGCATACATGTGATATTTACAGTATGACATTGAAGAAGTGATATCGTTACATATAGAGAAAAAAAGCAATGGCCCTAAAACTGAGCCCTGTGGAACACCAGCCTCATCTGGGCGCCATCTTGAGAACGTGTTGCCTATCATAACACTTTGATGGCGACCATGCAAATATGATCTCATCCACTGTATACTGCCTGGGGATAAATTAAATAATACATTCAATTTTTCTAATAGAATATTAAAATCCACAGTATTAAAAGCTTTTGAAAAATTGAATAATACAAGAAGTGTCTACTCACACTTGTTTATGGTTAGTCTATTATAGTCTGCGACATTTATCAACGCGGTACATGTACTATTATGTACTATATGTCTACGTCTTTCAAATGGTCTCTTCCCATCTGGTTCACCAGTCAATACCCTGAGCAAGGTTCTAAAATCTCTCATTCACGCTGCATCTCCTGCCCGCCCTAATCTACAAGACTTTATTATCCTGACTCATCAATATGTAAACTCCTCCTTTCACCAGTAGCCTTTACCCTTTGTTTGGACCAAATAGGCCTATCTTTATAATCAACTTGTTTTCTAACATCTTAAATTGGTTTTTGTCATATTTTGAGTTTTATAAATAAGAAAAAAAAAATGTGTGAAAATGTATCATTAGCTTAGTTTCAACTACTTTTTGGCCTTATTTGCGAAGCTATTAAACTAGGCTTGATGAAAAGAAATTAATTTATTTAATTTGAAAAAGCAATGCTCAAAAAAAACAAAGTCTTCAATGGTATTGAATGCAAACTTATTCTAAACTACTTAAAATATTTTAAGTTTTAACTACGTATTTTTAAATAACTTAATTCACGCAACAATAATAACTATTTCTAATATAACTTGTATATATTCTTATTTTGAATGTTTGGTCACAAGATCATAGAAATAAAATTATATTATGTTAAAAAAATAATTTTGCGCCGCGTCTTACTACCTGCACAGGTTATATGCATATATACTAATTGCGTTAGTGAGCTATGAACGAGTAAGGTTGAATTAAGAGGAAGTGTACCCACATTTGCGGGGATTGAGAGTGGAAACCAACTTTGGAAAAACCACCCTCAGTCCATCCGATCGAGATTTGAACAAAATATGTTATTAAAATTAAAATTAAAAATTCAAACCACATATTCTTACTGCCAAGGCTATATAGCCATAAAAATCACAATCTACCTTAGTATAATTGCCAGCAATAAAACCGGTAAGACGGGAAACTGTTCCTACAAAATCAAACTACTATCTTCTAAATAAAAACCCCACATGGGGCCAGGTTAAAGTTGTGATAAAGGGGGCGGGGGGGGGGNGTGTATGTGCTCCTCTTAATTGACACTGCACGTAGTAGCGTGTCTTACCTGAACACAGTCGGCCACACCTACCCCGGGATCACGTGATAATTAATCACGTAATGTGAGCGCAATGGGGGCGGGGCGGCAAGTCCTTCGTTAGCGCGGGGACAGCGCAACTTTGGAACTGGGGGATTCGCTTTACATTCGGGGAACACAACAGAACATCAAATTACTTTCGGGGATTGAAACCTGTTGGGGGATACATTATTTCCCCCCTTCGAAACTAAACAACAGACTAAATAGTGTGTTTCATTAATAAATTAATATCAAATTGTTCGTGGGTTCAAACACAGTGGGGGTTGACGGATTCATCTTGAGTGATAAAACAATCAGTAGCACAACTTCCATCGGAGAAGAAATCAAGCCATCGGTCTCAAGTCAATTGTAGCATGTGAAAGAACCTGGAAGGTATGGGAAAGAACCTTTCCCCGGCCAAATTGGTAGGTTCTTTTACTCTAGCTCTTAGGAATTCTCGTATGGTGATATAATCCGTCGGTTCAGAAGGTGCAGGCTAAATACCTAAGATTAAAAAAAAAATTCTCTTAGTATTTAACTACGGTTATACAAAAATAAGATAACATTTTTATTGGAAATTCAAACTTTTAAACTTAAAATATTATATATGTTTGTATCATACACGTCTTAATAACCGTTTGAGCCATATTAATTTAGTTATACTTTTTGATTAGGGATGAGGAAAGTATAATTTAGACGAAATGTACTAGTATTACCATGTAGGAGGTGTGAAAATCAGTTTATGAAAAAACACGCTCAGTACACCTGAATGGAATTTGAATCCTGACCTGCCAACCAAGTGGAGAGACTGATACTTTGTCCACACGACCCCTCATAGGGGTGTTAAGAAAAAGAAAAATTGTGAAACAGTAAGCTTATTTATGTATTCATATTAATAAGTTTTAAGCTAAGTAAGTAATCAGTTACTACCTTTTTGTATTTTAGAGAATAATATTTATTCTATGAATTAATATTAGATATATAAAACTTGTTCAAAACTCAAGAAGACTCTATTAGCCGATACAAAATTAAATAGATCGTCTAACATGAAAATAAAATATTTTAAAAAGAAACATCATTACTGATTGGTCAAATGTGTATTTTTGTTATGATAGAAGAAGACAAAGTCAAATTGTCGATCACAAACGTAAAAATTTGGCAAATTTATGTTTTTTAAATTTAAACCTTCTTATCATAACTTTGTGTAAGCTGCTACTGTGAGACCTAGTGCCTTTAGATAAATTAAGTAAATTTTAGCTTTTTTTTAATGTAATGTATTTCATAATCAAGCCTGTGAACTAGAAGAATGGCCTTGACAAAACTTGTTTACGTTTTAAAATCATTTCACATAGGGCTCGATAGTATAGTTAATTCAGAATCTTTGGATCTATTTTTTTTTGTTAGAACTATATGTTGGCCTTTAACAAACTTTATTTAATTTTTTTTTATCTTTTTTTAGCTAGTGAAAACTGTATCTTCCTAAAATTATTAGAAATCCAAAAGGGTTCGACAAGTACACTCGCAATATATTCCGACCTGACTCGGTGGCGTAGTTGGTTAACGCGCTAGTCGTGTTGAGCTCGACTGCCGAGGACGGGGAGATCGAGGTTCGAATATCGGTTGGGTGAACTGGGGGTATTTTTTCTTAGATGGTTTTCCACTCTTCCTTCACGCAAATGCAGGTTCATGTCCTCTAATTCAACCTTCCCAATTCCTAATCCATTAGTGTAGTTAGAACTTAAAGCATATAACCCAAACGGGTAGTAGGACGCAGTGCTAAATAATAAAAATAAATAAAATAAAATAAATTCCACATCCAACAAAACTAACTAAAAAGATTAAGATTATAGGACCCCCCCCCACACCCCAAAAAACCCTATATTCATAAAAAAAATACAACTGGCCTTATGTTTCTGCTATAATATTTATGTGAAGTATTTTATAAATACAATTGAAGTGATATCAAAATTTTTCAACATGCAAAAATGTATCAATATTTCTAAGAAAAATTTAAAATCAAGCTCAGCATAAATACAACAAATATTCACTATGCACGTACTAAAAAATAGATATGAAATAAAGTTACAGCTTTGTTTTTCTTTTAATCCAATACATGAAAAAATTTACTGATAAAACAAATGTATATCAATAAATCACGGCAAATATAATACCCTATATAAAGAAAATTTTAATACTTACAATATTTGTACATTTAATATAAATAATACAAAAAATTATCCTTTAACTAATAATTTGAAACTTATACATACAATATATTAGTGAAAAAATATACAATATAAATAAATTATATCATTTAAAATAAACAAATTATAAGTAAACGAACATATTCTACATAGCATGAACATATTTTGACTTATATCCTTTATGAAATGACTCTTTTCTAAAGTAAGAATTGAAAAAAGAAAGAAAGTTTTATTAAAATGGTGTTTATATATGATATAATCTTTGACTATAATTAAAAGGCTAACAAGCTATTAAGTATTAAGCTATTAAGCTTATGTACCAATTGCGAGAATGGTTTTAGTGATGGGAAAGGTTATATTAAAGAGAAGTGTACCAAAATTTGAGTGATGGGAGAGTGGAAAACAATTTTTGAAAAACCATCCTCAGTACAACCAACCGATATTCGAACCTCTATCTCCCCATCATCGGTAATATAGCCTACCACTAGAGTAGCGCGTTAGACCACGTGCCCATCAAAACTGTTGGTCTCGCTAAGTGCCTCCTATTCGGAGCTTGAACTATGGTCATGCTCTCGAGACCAAGTTGACCATGAGTCACGAACAAGAAACCCCCGCATTGCACCACAACCTAATTCAGGGTGGATCTCCTCACTACCCTCTAAATAATGTTTTTCTTACAACCAAAGTGTTTAATGGTCCATCCAGGCCATCAGCAAATTAACACTAATTAGGTAAAGAGGAGTGAGAAATGTATACCTGCATTCGCGTAAGGGGAAAGTATAAACTAAGAAAAACTCTATAAACAAGACCGGGATTTGAACCCAAAATCATTCATCGCTAAAAAAAACTGGACTATTTAGATATTGACTCCATGTATCGCATAACTATATTATCTTATATGATTTAACTGTGTTCAAATATAATGTATTGTGATTTTAAATATAATAATACGTGCATCAGTAATCACCGATTAATTAACCAATATATTGAGCGTTACAAAAACACAAAATACGTAGATAAAATTAGCTACCCACACAGGTTCATATTTGGTTGAAAGGGACTAGATTACTTAATGGTGGTGAGGTGTCACAAGTTTGATTCTTGGTAGATGAATTGGGGTAAATGTAGCTTTACCATGCTCTTTTGCCTCTAATACAAGTGTATTTTCTCTAACTACGAGTACTTTTTCAAGTCTACTACCACTTATTGAGCCATTAATATGGTAACGTTTAGCCATAGTATTGTAAAGATAATCAGAAACAGTTTTTTATGCTCTAGTTACATGTATTTAGTCATACTACTTAAGCTTTCATAATTAATGTCTTTCGTTCATATTAGCCTGGAAATTTATTTCTTAAGGTGAATATTAATTTTTCCTCCGATTTTTACTTAACTATTTTCAACCATAAGATCCTGATGCATAATGCATTTTAATTTTTTTCCCTTTTGACTAAGATAAAAAGTTGAAAAATATTTAATTGTAATGGAGGATACTCCAACTGTAACGCAAATAATCGACTAATTTATTTGATAGTTGTCAAAACTTATAAAAAAAAGCACTAAACCATGAACATAAATACGATATCTCCTCAGCTATAAAACAAAATGAAAGGGTTAGACAAAAGCGACCAGAATGTCTTTAAAAGTATCCACGAGTGATACCGAATGACGAGCCGGTGAAACCAATCATAGATACATTTCATTCCGAAATCCAAAATCAATATTGGCACGTAATACATTTCGGTCACCAGCTGTGCGATGGAGACCTCTAAGCTTTTCACCACATACCACATGTGATTGGCTAGTGCCTAGAGTAGAGTGGTGAGAGGGTAAGGTGGAAGGGATGATTGGAGGCTTACATACCCAAATCTACTGTAATTAAGTGGTTTAATGCGCATACAGCCACGTGTATGGTAGGCTTATTTTCAGTTAAATCGAAGTTTAAATATACAAAATATTACCGATATTTGTGTGGAGATTTTATAATGTTTAATACACTTACATTTTGCGAAAGTAAATATAATATTGTAGATAGATGAATTGTGTAAAACCACAGTATAATGAGTGTTCTAAAATCAACATGAACAAAAGGGTTCTGAAATTAATAAACTTATAACCCACATTGATAGTATGTTTTCTCGAAAATATGTATTTTTAGTACCATGTCTTACTACCCATTCGGGTTGTATATTACTCCTATAAACTAATAATTCTAATGAGTAAGTGATGAGTAAAGTTGACTTTAGAGAAAGAATACCTGCATTTGCGTGGATAAAGTGGGAAACCATTTAGGAAAAACCACACAAGACCGGGATGGAATCACGATCTCCCCGGAATCGGGAATATAGTCCATTACTAGTGTGGTACCTTAGAAATAGATCATGCGGCCACCAAGGACGGGGAGAATAAAATTGATAATGTTTTTCAAAGCTCAGATAAAAATGATTAAAAAATATTTATTATAACAGATATAGAAATATTACGATTATATGGTAAAGTTTATTTTTTAATGTTGGCTTTAGTCTACACGCCAATAATATTGACCCCTTAAATAACAATTATTCTAGGTCGATTTCATGAGACAGAAATTATACTAGACAATGCGAGTATAATTAATTTTAAGTTATAATATTTATTTTTTATTTTAAAACTAATTCTGGCTATACGCTTATATACTAATTACACTAATAGTCTTAGGGTTCAGGAATACTATATTAAGATGAAGTGTACCCGCATTTTAGATTAAGGGGAGTGAAAAGCCACTTAGGAAAAGCCACCATCAGTACACCTGACCGAGATTCGAACCTTTATATTCCCTCATCGGCAGTCTAGTATACTGTGAGAATAGCGCCTTAGACCATGTATCCAATGGAGTGGGCTATATACTATTATAATGTATAATACACGAGATTAAGGATTTACACCCGTGTCAAAGTATTGATATACTTCTAACGACTACGTGTATTACTAGCCATTTAGTATATCAACAGATTGTACTAATCTAAATACATGAAACGAAGAGGCAACATTTTGAGAAAATTCCAAACCATTTGTTTATAAAGCCCAAAAGCTACCGAGGAAAAAACAGACACCCAATCCATAATTAGAGCATCAGATTCTGGGGTTGGTGTGAAGGACCAATCACGGATCCAGCTCTGCTCCTAGAATTATTTGTTATTGTATATGAATTATCTGAATCCGGTTTGATAGATATTGTTGCTTGATGACCACCTCTGTGGTCTTGTGGTCACAATTTCTTGCTACAGTTCCAGAGGTCCTTGGTTAGATCCCCAATGCTTCCATATTTGTGAAGTGGTTGGCCTGGAACGGGGGAAAGCAGTCTCGTGGGGACCAATTAGGAGATAGTTTACTTGAATGAAAAAGGCACCGTGTCCAGTATAGAAAACTGAGATTAATGGTTTTACGGTTCATTGTGCTGACCACATGACACCCTCTCTCTTCGCAGAATTGGGCACTTCATCGCAAACAGAGCGCGCCCGCTCGGTCGGAATGACTTGACTGTGGGATGACGCTTAGGAGTTTGTTGTTGTTTTTGTTGCTTGATATAGATATTCTAAGAAAATTTGAATCGTTCCTACTCAAATTGATTTATTACAACTTGGGGAATAATAATTATGTGCTACTCTGTGGATAGTTCATATGGGTAATAAGACGCGATGCACAAAACAATGAGTTTTCGGGGACGAGCTTGTTAAAATTAATTTTTTTTAAGATATGGTTATTTTGAAATAAGTAATATATTACACACTGACCGAAGATATATTTATTATTGCCATTTATAAATATAACAACTCAATTAAAACTTAATCTTTTATAGAGGTGTCTGAAATTACAAGACAACTAAAATATTGTAGAAAATTGTTTGATGATTTACTTAAGAACAATTTTTTTGTTGTGTAATTTAATGCTATGAACAAACACATATTTATTTTATAATAATTATCTAAACTTTCATTTTTATATTTAATCTTTTAAGATTTTATAAGTATTATATTTACATAATTGAATATAATATTTGATATACTATATTAGAAATGCAGAGATTAAGTTAAGTAATCAAAATAATTAAAGTGTCTTTCATCCAAATATGTAGGTGAAAATTTAGACGAGATATTTATGTACGTGTATGAGTTCAACCCTCTAACGCCAGCTATTCGTACTCTCGATTATTAAGCTTGTCTTGTTACAAAATCTCCACTTTTAAGACAAATGTCCGCTTTCCATAAAACTCGCAGCCAGTTTTGTGACGAATTGTAGTCGTACTAAGCATTATAAATCGTCCTCATTCCTCAAAACGTTTCGTACATCACACGTGAATTATTTAAGAAGGATAGTCAGTTGGCACGAAGATAATCGCCTTTTCCATTAAAATATATCATTACTATTTAAAGATATGAATATACTCATCATTATATTTTCTGTTTCATTCTTAAATATATTTTTCTCTTTTATTTATACACACATATATGCATGTCTCTCAAGATATATTTTTATCGAGCCTGTATTATTATTAGCACCGCGTCTTACTACCCGTTTGGGTTATACGCACTTTCACCAATGTGTAATGGTAGAGTGATTGTGAGATGAAATGAAGGACCTACAGTTTAACGTGGAATCCGAACCACGGTGGAGGCCTGGCATTACCCAACATTCACAAGATGTCTTATTCGAGGTGAAGGAAGGGTTTGGTAATCAGATAAATCTGTGCCGGGACCGAGGATTGAACCCCGGCCACCACCACAGAAGTCCGACACCTTACCCCTAGACCGCCAGGTCACCATCTCTAGCCTGTACAAACACATTATAGCCACATATCCCGACATACATATACAAACATTTTATATATATACATATGCTTAAAGGAGAGAGAAAAATATAATAATGTATGTATTAATACTGAAGTTATCCTATTTAATAAAATATACATTAAAGTCTCTATAAATGTCAAGTTTTTAATTATTTCATAAACTTTATAGGCCTATGAATGTGTATATCAAAATAGAGTTTAACCTATTTCATAAAATTAATTTATTTCCTGAAATCTACGAATAAAAAAGAGGAATATATATAGTATTGTCATATTTAAGAAACTGTTTTAACTATTAAATGAATTTAATAGGTAAACTATATCCTAAAACACTGTATTACAAGGTATAGCCCATTCCTGATAGTTTTCACATTTTATTCAAGTTGAAAATTATTTGAATCACGCTAGATTTATTCACGAACTTTTCTACTTTGACGTTACTAGTAAAATTGACCAAAGACCGGTGGATTTATATTAATTAAACTACTTTTAAGTCCCTTTCAAACTCTTCAAAATCATCTTAAACAGATTTAAAAAATAAATAATTTTAATATTTTATTAGATATCATTTATTAAAATTATATAAAGGAACATAGTGAAAAAAAACCAAGCTCTTTATATTGTAGAGATGGTATAAAATAAAAGCAACAGCAACTAAATAGTAAATAGGAAAGGTTAAAAAATCAAATTAAGAAAGTAAATAATTGGTACGATTCACCACGTAAAATTTTTCTCTTTTAAATTAAAATAAAAACATTTACTAACAATTCATAAGATATGTGAATTCATATAATATACACTGATACCTTGACATTTTCCAAAATCTCGTGTCACAATACTTCTCTTTCCAAGATGTCAAGAGAAAGAAAAAAAATTGTGCTTTTATTTTACATCTTTTGACTTTTTCAAATTGTTTGAATTCATCACAACGAATAAAATCAGCTTTTAGTCTATTTTAATTTGTTTTCATACAAATTTAGCAATGATAACAATAGGGAATGCCAGGCCTCCAGCGTGGTTCGGATTCCACGTTAAACTGTAGGTCCTCCATTTCATTTCACAATCACCCTACCATTACACATTAGCGTAAGTGCGTGTAACCCGAACGGGTAGTAAGACAAGGTGATAATAATAATAATAATAATAATAATAATAACAATACTACGTAAGCATTCATGTGTGGTTATCTAATATTCACTAGATGAAAATGTGTTTTGAAATCAAAGAAAGCAAGATGGTAAGATAATCTGGAAGTATATCGGAGATAAATGATCTTAGAGGAAAGGAGATTATACAAGAAATACTTATAAGATGTAAGGAAGATTATTAATTTGAGACTTGTCAAGACATTTCCTAAATGGTAACATGCACCTGGTACAGTGTTTTAGAAGTGGAAGAAACATAAGATGGATGATAGCAAGCCTTAAAATAATTAAAATATTTACAAGATTGGTGTAGGAAGTTGAACTCCTAATTTTGAAAAAATAGAAAATAAAAAAGAAGCAAGAATCATATTTTGTTTGGATTCCAATCGTATCCTCTAATATATTTTTCCATTATATTAAAACTCCGTGTTTTTCATTTTATTTTAACGAAATACTGACACATGGGTTCTAAATTAGCCTATTTCTTTCTTCCAGATTAAATTAACTATTTAATTTTCCTTGTATTAAATGTATTAATTAAAATACAACTAAAGACAATTACTCAGTTCTTGGCCTACCCTGTAGGTTAGCAAGCTTGCCTTACATTAGTCCATCATTGCTGATCAGATAGGCCTATAATGTAATCCGTCAAGATAAAGACTTGCTATATTCCAGGTTAAACGAAGTGTACATAAACAGATATATTTTAGGGACGAATACTATGACATACATATTAAATTGCCAAGTATCTTAAAGAATATTATAAAAGTGAATAAATAAGACCACATCTATGAGAAGTTTATATTTTAGCCGTAATAAAATACCAAAATTGGTTTAAAATTTAAATATGTAGTTGAAGAACCAAAAACGAAATATTGCTAGACTTTAAAAGGAAAGTAATTGAAAACTTATAGAATCCCCACGTGTTCTATATATGATATATTTCGACAAAATACCAGTAACTGTATGTTATATTACATTATCATTATTTTTATTATTATTAGCACCACGTCTTACTACCCGTTCAGGTTATACGCACTTACGCTAATGTGTATTGGTAGAGTGATTGTGAGATGAACTGGAGGACCTACAGTTTAACGTAGAATCCGAACCACGGTGGAGGCCTGGCATTCCCCACATTCACAAGATGTCTAGTCAGAGGTGAAGGAAGGGTTTGGTAATCAGATAAATCTGTACCGGGACTGAGGATTGAACCCCGGACCCCCACCACAGAAGTCCGACACCTTACCCCTAGACCACCAGGCCACCGACGTTTTATTACAAAACAACGTTCTGGAAAATATTTAGCACAATCAGTGGCAATTGTTTTTAATGGCGATAATTAGCGGCTGAAATATTTTTTCTACGATACTTAGCTTAAGATAAGAGCCTAACTTGTGTTATATATTATTGTTTAATTTGGGTTCTCCCTTGGAATGCGACTAGTTTATTCTAAATCGTATCATTTTGATCTGAATTATTTTTTAGAGCTGAAGGCGAGCGTAGATAGACACACATAAATAATCTTCTAGTTAGGCTTTAGAATCTATTGTTTTATTTAACCCTGCTTCACTACTCGTTATAGCTATACGGATGTTATGTACGAATTCTGTTAATGTGTTAGAGATAAGGAAGGTCAAATTTAAATGAAGTGTACCTTCATTAGCTAGAAGGGAGCTTGGAAAAGTATTAAGAAAAAAATCCTATGTACACCTGATCAATATTCAAACCCTGATCTCCCAGTCATCCTCAGTTCGGTCTATCGCAAGAGTGACACATGCAACTCAGACCATTCAGCCACCGAGGCGGGTATCATTATCAAATTAGATGTTTTTTAATGTCTCGGTCGAACACGTATTTATTTTGCTTAAGTGGGATTGAGTGGAGCCTAAGTTAAGGTGGGATGGAACGGTGACTTAATAAGTTGAGATGCAACAGTGCCTTAGTTACGGTGGGGTGTAATGGAGCTTGAACAAAGCTGGGAGGGAACGGAGCTTACATTAAGTTGGGATGAAACAGAGCTTAAGTTAAAGTGGGGTGTAATGGAGCCTGAGCTAAGCTGGGAGGGAACGGAAGCTTACATTAAGTTGGGATGAAACAGAGCTTAAGTTAAGGTGGGGTGGGATAGAGCCTGGGCTAAGCTGAGATGAAACGGAGCTTACATTAAGTTGGGATGAAACAGAGCTTAAGTTATGGTGGGGTGGGATGGAGAGTGAACTAAGTGGGGATGGAACGGAGCTTAAGTTAAGGTGGGGTGGGATAGAGCCTGAGCTAAGTTGGGATGAAACCGAGCTTAAGTTAAGGTAGGATGGAATGGAACCTGAGCTAAGCTGGGAGGGAACGTAGCTTAAATTAAATTGGGATTGAATGGAGCTTAAGTTAAGGTAGGATGGAACGGAGCTTAAGTTAAGGTGGGGTGGAATGGAGCCTGAGCTAAGCTGGGAGGGAACGGAGCTTAAATTAAATTGGGATTGAATGGAGCTTAAGTTAAGGTAGGGTGGAATGGAGCCTGAGCTAAGTTGGGATGAAACAGAACTTAAGTTAAGGTGGGGTGGCATGGAGCCCGAACTAAGTTGGGATGGAACGGAGATTAAATTAAATTGGGATTGAATGTGCCTTAAGTTAAGGTAGGGTGGAATGGAGCCTAAGTTAAGGTGGGATGGATTAAGGATTAAGTTAAAGTTCAAAATTTCACAGTTTTTATAACATGTATCAATGTCTATTAACAAAAAAATAAATCTACATGTTTAGTTTAACTTTCTATGCCTACTAATCCTATCAGTTCTTAAATATTTGTCATGGGCATCATGGCCTTTGAACAGTATTATTTTTCTTTTCGGAAGTTTTTGTTTAAACGCCACCATGTTCATGACATACTCAAAAACTGTAAAAACTACTTGCTGTAGAAAATTAAGCTAAACGTATCTAATGAAACAATATTTTTTTTTCATTTTTATCAAATAGACTTTGTTAAACAAATTGCACCAATAATGACCTCACCTCATATTTACTTCCATAACACTTTAAACACATGTTTTATAACATGAAAATTAATAATTGTACACAAGTTCACCTTAAAAGATAGCAGCTTTACTTTAAAGGATTGCACTATTACATTATCAGACACACTGTACAAGGGGTAGCCAAACTTTCTTAGGCTAGGTCAAATAAATTGTTAGTACTCATTTTATGGGCACCTGTAACCAATTATTACCCCATCTCTCCCTCCCCAATCTTTCCAAAAATATTTCCACGTAACACATTATATATCAGGCTAAGAATTTGATATTCGGTAATATTTTTCAATAAAAATTTACTATAAACTAAAATATAAGGCTGTTTTACAAGATTAAAAAAAAAATTAAAAACCATGTACATTTAAACCAGTCGTTTAGCTAAGATTCTATAATCATTCAAATCTTAATTCAAGAAAATGTATTTGATTAATATAAAAAATGTATTGAATAAAATATAAATTAACATGAAAAACTATAAATATATACTTAATACTAGCGAAATTTTTGGGCCTGCTTTTTTTTCACTTAATTATTCACTAAAAACGATAAATTACAAAGCCAATCTGGATCTTTAAGAAGCCATATTCCACAGGCATAGCACTTTTAATTTCCAAAAATTAAAGTACCTGTTTTTTTTTTTTTAATAAGTGTGAAATCATCTTTCCCTTAGAAGGAAATTTGAGCTGTGAACTAAAAGCTCCTTATACTTATTTATTTAATCTTTAAAAATTCCTTAGACTCTTTGACGCAACGCAAAACAGTTTCAATAACATGATTAAGATTTATGTCTCTAGCACACAAAGTTTTTTTTTTTTTTGTGAATGATACAGTGGTATGAAAATAGTTTCTGCACTAGATAAGGTTCAAACATAGAAACGCAGACATTTAAATTCCTTAGTGTCACCGCAGCACGATCCTAAAAACATATATTTTAAAGTCCATCCCACTTAAATTTAATTACATCTACATCAACTTTTTCTATACAATTTTTCAACGCTTCAAAAATATCTTGCTCAGTTGTTGCGGCCGATACCAAAATTGACAAGAGTCCTAAAAGTTTTTGAAACATGTCAAAGGTGTCTTTTATCTATTAAAATATATTAAAGACAGCTGGCGGGTCATTCAATATGTATTGGCTAGCCACTGTTTGGCCACACCTTTACTACGCCGTAGTGGAACCATGCAAGGTACGCTATCTACAGTTTGGGGCAGACAAACAGTTATGTTATTATATCGATGGCTAAAATTATTTTTTCTACTTCTCACATACAAAAAAGAGAACTGAGAAGAATATCGAAACTCTTATCTTACGTTCTCGCATTTCTGGAATTTGACTTTAGCATTCATCTCATAGTTCTTAAAGCCAGCGAAAGCAATTATATTTTCATCTCGCATGTTGTAGTTCGTCAGATATGGCTGCCATAACTTTTGTCATTGCCCCTGAGGTATGGCATCGCTGCATTAAAAACTCAGTAGGAATATTATTAAAATTCCTGGAGTAATAATGAAATGTACGAATTCTAATTTGCATTTAAGTATGCTTCGTGGAAAGAGATTAACTCAATTTTTCTCGGGAAATATAAGAAAATAAATTATTTACGTAGATATGATTATCTTTATGTTAATAAGCTTTTTTTAAAATATGTTCAAAGCAAATTAAGTTTGATAATGCCATTTTTATGACTATCCGTGCATACTTAAAATATATATGTAGAAAATATATATTTTCTTATTCTATAATTTGATTAGGAAAAAATATTTTTGAAATAAAATAAAAACAAACTATTTTTAAAATTATGAATAAATGTTATTTATTCAATATAAGTCATTAAAATTATAAACAAATAAACACAATTTGTGTATCTAAAAACAATAATATATTATACATAAGGTACTAGATCAGATCTAAAAGATGTTTAATTGATGTCATGTTTCTACAAATATATCTGGTAGTATCGGTACATAATTGAACATTAACATTTTCCATTTACAAATGGCTTGCAATCCAATTATATATATAATTAGCTCGTTTGTAGAGATCCGAACAGTGGGTGTGAACCTTAGTATGAAAAAATAAGTTTATTTCCCGTATATTTCCCTGAATGAGATTCAATGAAGACTATTACTTATCCAAAATCTGCTGCTATCTAAAACAATATTATTTTGCATGGTGCTTTTTACCGATATTGATATAAGGAGAGTTTTAAAATCCCATGGTTATATAAATTCTAAGTACTGTTAGAAAATTTACTATTAATTCCATGCAATTATAAAATACTTCTTTGTCTAAGCATATTATGTTCTAATTATGGAAATATATTTGGTAAATTTGTATATAAATGAAGGTAGCTAGCATGGAATTAAATCAGATAATCGTAACGTTTTAAATATATTGTGTTTTACTTATAATTCATTTTAAAATATTATGATATCCAAATTGACATCAATTCTTTCATCCTAAATAATTTAAAATGCTAAAACACATTTAAAACATGGAAATAATCACGAAAAAATCTAATAAATTTAGGAAGAAGAATCCATAGTTAAGAAAAGTAGTTAAACTCAAAACAGTTCAATTCAACGACTAAACGAGAGATTTATTTAAATATTTTTACTGCGTAACGGAATGAAAGTTTGTTCTATCCGACCCTGAAAGTGATCAGAAATAGGATGGGCATCGTCCACACGAAGCTACAATAATATCCGTGTTTGGGTCCCCATCAAGTAAAGTGGTTCGAGTCTACATATATTATTCATGCGGCATATAAACGTCTTCATGCATGGGAAATGGAGGTTCTCTTTCGTTTCTGTTCATTCCCCTAACCCATTCACCCCCACCCCCCCTCTTTCCACCTGCTCTTACCACCAATTTTGATTCCCTTGCTTTTGGCAATTTACAAAATATCCTCCGAGTAACAAGCAGCGACAATGGAAGCCAATTACACCCTTTCCAAAGCAGGTCTTTTACAGCTTATCTACTTTTGACATCATAACCGTTGTTTTATACGAGAGAGAAAAAGGATTCAATTTCGTGAATTCCATTCTAGACATAATGGCCCGTAAATTTTCCTTGAATGCTCAGTGGGTAAATTCAAGTCATATTATGAGCTTATTACATCATTATTGTGCTCTGAAATGAACTATATGCAAATTTAAGAATAAACAATAACCTTAAACGCCAAAGGAAATGTCTCTCAGAATTGAACCCATTTTACCAATAAAGGCTTTTATATGAGGAAATAAATCGCCATTTTATTTTATTAATTGTACTTAATTCGACAACCGGATGTAAAAACCACCCCCTAAGATCGACTTTACAGATACCAGTATTTGAAAATAAATCATTATAGAATACAGCGTGTACGCCATTTTTTCAGCTGTCAATGATTTCCAATGTTTTTATTTATTTAAGGTATTTAATATGCACTTTCTTAACTGACTGAGTATATTAGCATATGACTTATAGATTATCTTAGATTATGATAAACACAACCTCTAGACCACGACCGTTAGCTCATCACTGTGAAAGGGCAAACCCACATTTCACCCATGATAGATTTTTCGGGCATGCATGGAATTGAACCCGGCTCAGTAGACAGACACGCTAATGACCTAGCCGAGGTGTTGGACAAATGATTTTTAAACTACAGGTATGGTTAATACAATTCACGAAATATTGACAGTGCTACATTTCGTAAAAGTTGATCTTGTGCAATACGCTGCAACGATCCTTTGCGATGAGAAATTCGTCATTTTAGGTGGTTGACTGATAATATGTTTGTATCAGTATTGTGCAGTTACCCTCAGAAATAAAACCTCAAAACTAAGCTAAGCTCAGCTAAGCTCAGATTGGCTCAGCTCAAAGGGAAACCGTTATACGATGCACACTATGGAAGAATGCGCAATTACCCTCAGAAATACACCCCCGAAGCTCAGCTCAAAGGGAAACCGTTCTACGATGCACATTATGGAAGAATGCGCAATTACCCTCAGAAATACACCCCCGAAGCTCAGCTCGGAGACACACTGTTCTACGATGCGCACTATGGAAGGATGCACACTTACCCTCAGAAATACACCCCCGAAGCTCAGCTCGGAGACACACTGTTCTACGATGCACACTATGGAAGGATGCACACTTACCCTCAGAAATACACCCCCGAAGCTCAGCTCGGAGACACACTGTTCTGCGAGGCACACTATGGAAGGATGCACACTTACCCTCAGAAATACACCCCCAAAGCTCAGCTCGGAGACACACTGTTCTGCGAGGCACACTATGGAAGGATGCATACTTACCCTCAGAAATACACCCCCGAAGCTCAGCTCGGAGACACACTGTTCTACGATGCACGCTGTATGGAAGGATGCGCACTTGACTGGCGTACATGGGTGGCATGAGACGATGGCTGACCACTGTAGACGTGTCACTGTTGCCACTCAGGATCTGCACACATATATACATTACTTACTAAAGTAACTCAAAACCATGATAAAATACTAGCACACGTATATCAATATTTGTAGAAACCAATTATTAATTATAATGTATTTTTTTAGCGCCACGTCTTAATACCGGCTCAGGCCATACGCTTATGTAGGCTACTAATTATGATGAGATATGACTGAAGGAGGTTGAATTTATATTAAGTGTAAACGCATTTGCGTGTAGGGAGAATGTAAAATCATTTATGAGGAGATTAGAATCCCAAACTCCCTATTAGCGACAGGATAATCATTTAAAAGAATGGAGCTTTAGACCATGTGGCCACTGAAACAATTTATAATATTTCTTGATTCCGTGTTTGTTTATATTTATCAACAAAATAAAATAATTCAAGTTAGCGTAAATATTTAAATTAGGGACCTTATTTGGTGGCCGCATTGTTTAAGGAACTTCTCTCGCAATAGTGCCAACTGTCAATGAACTGGAAATAAAGGTTAATATCTCGGTCAGGTTTACTGAGGGTGGTTTTCCAAAATGGTTTTCCAAAATGGTTTTCCACTATCAATCCACGAAAATGCAGGTACACTTTATATAAATAGGTATAGCCTTATTAATACCTAAAACCATTAGCGTAATTAATACAAAGGAGTATAAACCGAACGGTTAACAGTATTAAAAAAATTTAAGGAATGTTTTGGGAAACTTAAATCACACATTTTATGTGTGTATGTATATATATGGAATTATTTTAGAGTAAGGATTGGTAAATTAGTTTTATAATGTAATATAACTACTTTTGGTATTTTATTTAAATTGCATTTGTAGTAGGCGTATTTATAAATATGCTATTCCACAGTATATATCCTATATGTTTACTTATTTTTATTACTTAGCCTAAATAGATGAATATACTAAACATTGCAATATATGTGAGCTTAATATGATACAATTAACATTAAAACTACTCAGCGAGTTGTACGACAAATTATGTTCTATGCAAAACATTTCACAAAGAGGAACTTGACTGTGAATTCTTTTGTAAAGAAAAATAACGTAAATAAATTTGCATTATCAGAGTGAGACTTGATAATTGAGACACACACACACACAAAGATAGGACAAGAATGGCAGGGTCAATAATTTAATTAATTTATGTAACTCCCCCCTACCCTCCCTGTTTTCCTTTTCTTCAAACAGCATCCCCCCTCTATTGTTTTACCCCTCTTCCTACCCCACTGCATATTCCAGGCTGAACTTTTTTTACGATATCACGGCTAACATGCTCCTTTGTGATTTCACAAAGAAATAAAAGCGAGAAATATTAGTTATTTATTTGAAACAAAGGGAAAATATTTTATTGCCGCAGAATGCAGTCGACTCAACTTTTCGGGATGGCTTAAGGTGGGAGTTTTGAGAATGCGAGTTAAGGTAAGTGTTTTTTGTAGTTTTTATAGCAAAACAGCTTTTTGGTGAAAATAAATTAAGTATTACGTCAGTACAAAAAATAGTTTTATTTTCTTCACGTGGTTATATCAACACTTGTTGAATATCTTTCAAGGGTGACCTAGAATTTAATGAAAACTTTTTCTCTTTATTTAAAAAGTCTATCATCTAATGCCGCTATTCTCATGACAGATATTCACCAACTGTTGATATCAACAAGTGTAAAAAATTAGACTATGTTTCTACTGGAGCAATATTTGATTTGTGTTGAAAAAAAAAATGTTTTTCTATAAAACTGAAAAATTTCTGAATTTAACTCGCGTTTCTACACTCCAACTTAAATATGAACTCTCACGCTTTATTCCACATTCACTTATATTAGCACACTAATAGTCTTACAATCTATAAGCTATTTGCGTATAGCCCGAACGGGTATTAAGACGCAGTGCTAATAATAATAATAATAATAATAATATTATAAGCTATTGAACACATAGTCAAACTATTAGTAAACTTTTATTAGATGTAGTAGGTTTTTATAGCATAATTTTTTTTATAAAATACATATTGTTTGTATAGTAAAAAAAATGACAAATATAAATATTCTCTACGAACATTCATACAATTAGATAAAAATTTAACAGCTATCACCTTACAGTCCAATGTGAATTAACATAGAAATATGTATTGTGCTTAAAATAATTTGTTTGATTGATAGAGAAAGGCAATGAATTAATTTATTTGATATTGTATCATGAAAAATTTAGTAGATGTGATATGTATATTAAGTTGCTCAGTTTAAGAAATAGATACAGTACTTTTTACTAAAAAGCTAATATTTTACCTAGACTAGTTATACTTTGGTGTATTATATATATATAATGCAGTCTTAGTTAAAGGTAGTATACACCTCAGTGGCCTTGGGCTAAGTGTTCGGTTCGTGGGTTCAAACTCTGCCGGAAATCAACATAATTTCTTAAGCGAGAAACAACTTAATTCGAAGGGGAAGATAATACCTCGGTCCGATTTGGAGTGTGGCATATAAAATAACCTTGGAAGGTATGTGAAAATACCTTTCCCATGCAAAATTGGTAGGCCCTTTCGCTTTCAGCCAGACATTTTTGTATGCTGGTATAATCAGATGTATCATAAAATAAACGTTAAATATCGCAAATAAATGAAAATAACCAATCTAATTTATTTATATCTATAGGCCCTATTAATACTGTATTATATTAGATACTTTATTTGGAATTTAATAAACAAATATAAATATATTATACCTATAACACTTGAATTTATACTAGTATTTGTTTTACAATATTTATATTTCCGATTGGATTTAATCTACTTTCAAAATCAATAGGATTTTTTAGTTATAAGAAAATAAATTACCACCAAAAATGTTTGCTCTCGTTAATAACCAATTTAAGAAATTTTACTCTACCCAATACTTCAATCAATTTAGTTTCCGGCTATCTGTATAGTTAAAGTTATATTGTACATTGTTGCTTTTAGTTTAAAAAAAAACCCCACAACGAATGATAAATTATTATTATTACCACCGCGTCTTACTACCCGTTTGGGTTATACGCACTTAGGCTAATGTGTAATGGTAGGGTGGTTGTGAGATGAAATGGAGGACCTACAGTTTAACGTGGGATCCGAACCACGATGGAGGCCTAGCATTCCTCACATTCACAAGATGTCTTGTCAGAGGTGAAGGAATGGTTTGGAAACCAGCTAAATCTGTGCCGGGACCGAGGATTGAACCCCGGCCGCCAGCACAGAAGTCTTACACCTTACCCTTAGACCACCAGGTCACCTTCAATGATAAACATTTTATATGTGAGCTATTTGAGGGAATTATATTAATAAATAGTTTCAGTTTAATGTCCATGGAAATTTTGTGTCTCGTCAAGCATAAACAAGTAAAGGCCTCCACTAAGAATGCATTTTTAGTATCGTTCTCATTATATTATTTTTTAAACTAACCATATTGTTGACATTTAATTAACAGCAAGGTAGCACTCAGTCGCGTCATGCCTTGGCATTTGCGCGTGTCCCAAAATATGAATATCCGCGGCAGACATTCATCACAAAAGACGAGACCTCCTCCATGAAAATTACTTCTGCTCATCCCACCACATGGTCCTCGGTCTCCATAGAAAGAAAACAAAATGTCCCCGACCCCTTCCACCTCCCTCAAGAGGGAGAAGACTTGATGTTTTCATTATTCTTGAGTCTTTTGGTTTAAAATGATCTATTGTTCTGTATTCTCGTCCCCTTTGTGAAAATAATAGAGCTAATGATACGCCACTTAATAATTTAATTTATTCTATGTTGTATTTTAAACTATATTTATTTTCTTTCGGAAGTTAATTTTATTTGGTTAGCTATGAGTTAAGAAGCATCTTTAACTTGTGTCTGATTTGAAATAAAGATAATTTATATAATTTATCTTTAAGTTAGAGTATAATGAAAGAGGAAAACTATTATTAGAATTCAAAGAAATTTGCAGTGAAATTATAATAATTTATTTATATCCACTATTCAAAAGGTTCCCTTGCAGTTAATTAAAAAAAATGTGCCTGGGTAATATAATCAAGATACAAACTTTTTTTTCTTACAACACTTTAAGCAAAATGTTCGAATTCTCTTTAATGCATTTTTTTAAATTTGAATAATTTCATATTTCTCTCTAAGTTAAATGTAATACAAGCTTTGGTTTTAAAGTAAAACTTGTGCCGTCTGTAAATTTAAAGTTAGTTTTATAGTAAATATTATAATTAAATTAATGCATCCAGCAAATATGAGGAAGAAATAATAATTTAAGAAAATTAATGGTCTAATCACTACATTATAGAGTTAATTATTTGATTTAAAATTAATATAATAATAATGTTGGTATACATATATTTAATTAATTAAATTGTTAAATTTATACTATTGACTATTTAGCTCATTTATCAATGTGTCACAAGAGAAACACTATAATACTATATACGTATAGATAAAGCTATGGTTTTAAAATAATACTGTTGACTTCATTTCTGTGTTTAGATATGCTCATGTGAGAACTAGTTTTACAAATTATTTAAAAATATGAATGATAAAAGAATTACAAGTTTTAACAGTGATGCTTTTTTTAGCACCATGCCTTACAACCCGTTCACGTACTAATCAATCAGGCTAATGTCTTAGGGATGAGGAAGGTTGAATTGAGAGTAAGTGTACCTTAGTTTGTGTGGAGGGAGAATGGATTTTTTTTTTTAGCACCGCGTATTACTACCCGTTCGGGTTATACGCTTTAAGTACTAATTACACTATTTGATTAGGAATCGGGAAGGTTTAATCAGAGGAAGTGAACCCGCATTAGCGTGGAGGGAGAGTGGAAAACCATTTAGGAAAAACCACCCCCAGTTCACCCGACCGAGATTCGATCCTCGATCTCTCCGTCCTCAGCAGTAGAGCTTAACACGACAAGCTCGTTAGCGAACTACGCCACCGAGGCGGGTGAGAATGGAAATACATTCAGGTAAAACCACCATCAGTACACCCGAACGGGTTTTGAACCCCGATCTCTCCATCATCGGTAGGTCGGTCTATTAAGATAGCGACGCTCTAGTGTATAGTATTCCATACGGCCACCGAAGTGGTTCGTGGTTAACTTTAATCTCATATCAATAACATATACTGCTACAAATCAAAGTTGTAAGAATTTTAAAAACTGTCAGTCACCCTTGAATTGCCTAGATGCTTCAATGGCTGAATAGTAAGTGCGAATCCCGTTTAGGTTTACTGAGGGTGTTTTATTCCTAAAATGATTTCCCACTATTTTCCGGTGCAAATGCTGGTAGATTACCTCTAAAATTGTTATTTACTCACACCTACCCCAATAGAGTAATTAATATATATGTGTGTAAAATCAGCCGGTAGTAAGACGCCGCGATAAAAAAAAAAGTGTTCTGCACAACACTTTTCTGTTTGTGCTCCTCTTCAAAAGTTGGATTTATATTATCTTTAAGTTGAAGTTTCAAGACACTTTTTTTATTATTGCAAATCGTTCTTCATAGTTAAAGGCTGCCCCAAAGAAGAAAAAAAAAATGGAACACAAGTATAAATAAAGATTACTGGAGAAGTTGGAGAAACGTTTGGAGATGGAGGAGTAAGAGTAAGTTTGATAGGAATGCGACTCTTTTCTAGGAAGTAGGACATAAAGAAACGCCCCTTTATACTTTAACAAAATAATAGCAGTTTGCTAGGATTTACAAACAGCTCGGGTAACCATTGTATAATTCGTTGCAATAAACCTAAAGTTCATGTAACGTTGTGCGGAATAAAAAAATAATAATTTTTCTAGTTTCATTAACTCGTTAATTTCATAATTTGGATTTGTGAATTGACTAAAAAAAAGACAAAGAAAATAACTCAATGGTGAAATAATACATATTCTCTAATATACAATTTAGTCTAATATACATTGTATGTAAACCTTTCAGTAATCTATCCACCTATTAGTAAGTTTTCCTCAGAAAAATAAATATATCTATTGTAATATTTAACACTCTTCTCAGATATAAATGTCAAATTAAATTTCTAAAGTATTTTTTTTAGATAATAAATTTTTAAAAACAAACACGCATTATCAATTATTATTTAAGATGAGTAACATTCCCAGATACCCATTTTGTACACAAACAAAAAGAAAGTATTTTTGAAAAATCGCTATTAAAAAAAAGTTTTCAGTAAAGTACTTTTAACAATTTTTTGCTTGAAATAAAAGTATATAGTTTCAAACACTCACCAGATAGCTATTTTAAACAAGATCATCAGTGTTTTACCTTCTAAAAAATTGAATTGAAAGAAAAATCATCCATCAGTAAGCTATCCTTAATTTAAGGGTTAGAATTAAAATAATGTCCAAACATAAATGCCAAGTTTGGGAAAAATACATTTAAAAAAATTATTTTTACCTTAGCCCCAGGAATAGAACAGAGATAATTTTATGACCCAATTTTTGGTTCAGGGTGCGCACTAAACGACACTTTTCGTCATGATCTCGATGTCCAGCACTCTCACGATTGCAATAATTTATCTTTATTAGAATATGAGAAGGTATATTAGGGAATGTCAACTTGAATTTAACTATCAAGTTTTTACACAAAATATTTATACAAACCAGTATACAGGCAGGTGAGACCCCCCTCAATGGTGAGAAGGAGACACATAAACCATTAAATAAATTCACATAAACATGTGTTCAATTTAACCTTGTTTTCGAACTTAAATCATGTTTTCACGCCAGTAATGTGGAGTTGATTAAAATGATTCAAAGTGCTCAAAGAATTAATGCCAAAGTTGGCCATTTTGAGTTAATCCTGTAGTTTAAAGCAGTTCCACATTACTGGCATACAAACGTGACTATAACTTAGAAACAGGGTCAAATGGGACATATGTTTGAATTAACTTTTTAACTTGTTTTTGTCTCACATGTCACCGCACACCCTGTATATCAAAAAGCGTCACTAGTCTTCCTAGCCAAAGGTTTATTTGTCAAAGGCTTTTAAATCTCCATTTATTTTTAGTTTTTTAAGGTTTTAATCCAAATCAAAGCGTAAATTTTTCGCCTTCACAGTACGATAAGAACTTTAAAGTTACGCCTCTCCTTGCTCTTTCCCCCCTCCCCCCATAAAAACTAAGTGATAATTATTTTGTCATTACTACCCATTGCGGTGGCCTCGTGGTTTTAGGCGCTACTATTACAGTAGTCTATCGATTACGAGAAGGTCAAGGTCCGAATTTTGGTCGAATGTACTCAGAGTGATTTTTACCATAATGGTTTTCCACTCTCCTTCCCCAAAAATGCCGGTACACTTCCTCTAAATATAGCCCAAAAGGGTATAAAGACACGGCGCTAAAAAAATTACAACCAAAGATAAGTATCTTACTTGCCCATATTCAATTATAGACAAATTAGGATTTTTATGGTGATGTAAGCAAAGAATGCTTTTAAAAATGAGAAACTGTCCACTAATCTGAGAATAAGAAAATTCGCTGAAAAAATTGAATTTTCGTTGGAAGGTTCTTTTTTTTGCCGATATCTTGGGATGATAACTTTTAAAATTAAAGTTAGTTTGTTAAAATAGTTGTAACCGTATTTAATAATTTTAACTATCGTAAATGGGCTTATCACATTATATAAAAATAAAAGCAATTCTAGAGTCAGGAAATTTTAAACATGCTTACGGAATCACTCTATATACGCAGCCCTAAATATTCGTCCTCACTGACATTTGAATCAATGCCTCTCCTAGTTGAGGTTGACGTAGTAAGACGCGCGGCGACACGACCATCCATAGCAGAGGTCATTCCAACAAGCTACCCGCATCTTCCCGTGGGTTTTGTTTCTAGAAGGACGTGCAAACACTTGTGAAGTAGAAGAGACAAATGTATCGGTTGACACGAGGAGCGTTGCTACCCCTCTTAGTCTAGTGTTTGTCTCCAACTCGCTGGTTTATTTGCTTAGCCCAGATACACGGGACAGGTTCAGATAAAGACAGTCTTAATTCCCTCGTCTCTTTAACAATCTATACGAATCTACCATTTTTAAATATATTTATTTTTTATATAATTTATGTAAATCAATATTTTGTTAATTTATAATAATAATATTCACAATATGTTCAAAGCTGTTGTACCAGTTCGAAACGGTGAAGGGTATCAATTTAAACGAATATGGTTTGCAAAAAAATTGTGAAGGATCAGGTTTTTAATCATTCTCCCCCATTCAAATACATTTATATAAATTATACCTTCCTTAATTAATATGAATATAATCATTAATATTAATGTAATATGAATTATTATTATTAGCACCGCGTCTGACTATACGTTCGGGTTGTACGCACTTAAGCTAATGTGTAATGGTAGGGTGATTGTGAGATGAAATGGAGGACCTACAGCTTAACGTGGAATCCGAACCACGGTGGAGGCCTGGCATTCCTCACATTTACAAGTTGTGATTAATACACGTCTTGTCAGAGGTGAAGGAAGGGTTTGGCAATCAGATAAATCTGTGCCGGGACCGAGGATTGAGCCCCGTCCGCCAGCACAGAAGTCAGACACCTTACCCCTAGACCGCCAGGTCACCAACTATATATAGTCTGGTTTGGAATATAAACATATAAACTATAATAATAATAATAATACCAATCAGGATTAATAATTACCCGTGAGACATTTCGATTAGCTTTCTTTCCTTGGACCTGGGAAGTAAGGATTTAGTTCAAATACCTTTTAAAATTCTCCAGCGTTAGGCCTATTTCAAATTTTGATTTCCTGCTATGGTTTTGCTCACACTCTTTCAAGATTAATTGTCAATTATTTCATAAAATTTATCTTTCACAAGTTATCTTTCGCAAGTTATGGGTAACACGAATGGACAGTAAGGCTTATAGCATAGTACCACATCAAAAAAAATATCTTGATACTTTGGTTTGTCAATATGGAGTATTCCTGCGATGGATGAAAAAGCAGTTACTGGTGAAACTATGGCATCCCTCTTCACAATCAAAAATCTATGCTAGTAAGTAGAGTGTGTTGTATTCGCTCTAGGATTAAGTTAGTTTGTAATTATTATTGTGACTATAATCATATGTATCAAAATTCTCACTTAAAATATATTCAAAAATATTATGACTTACATAATCATATTATCGTGATTTATTTTAAACTTTGATATTATATTTAGTATCTATTTACCTACCCCTTGGTCAAGATCGTTTGAATATGCTTCAAACGCTGGCCAAGCGTTCCTTTTATTTCTATCGAACCCTTCTCGGTGGCGTAGTTAGCTAACGCGCTAGTTTCGTGTCGAGCGTGACTGCTGAGGACGGGGAAATTGAGGTTAACATCTTTCTTGGGGGAATTGGGTGTGGTTTTGCTTTAAAGGTTTTCCACTCTCCCTCCACCCAAATGTGGGCTCACTTCTTCTATATTAAATCTTCCCAATTCCTAACCCATTAGCCTAATGAGTACTTTAAGCGTATAATCCATACGGGTAGTAAGACGTGGTGCTAAGTATTATTGTTATTATTTCTATAAAAAAAATTTCACGTTTTCTTTAGAACATTTATAATAAAATACCTTATTTTTCAATATTTTTTTTACCACAGATTCATTTCCTAAGAATAAGTTAATTGAGCAGTAAAGGTAATAATTAAAATAATGCTAAGCATTATGCAAGCCATTCTAATTCAAGTTATTTAACTTTGATACAATTTGTTTTCAATTTATCGTTTCCCAACCATTCCTACTCTGAGAATCTATTTTTCATTTAACTATCCATATATTTCACTATTTATCCGTGTCTATATCCGTTCCTTTATTGAGATCGCTCGCAGTCTGGGCCTTTTCTTCCCTTATTTAATTCCTCCCCGTTTTTTCACCTCTTCTTTTTGCAAGTTTCGCTATCGCAGTGACCTGCCATCAACTTTGTCTTGTCAGTAGGGGCAGATTTTATCACGGTAAGCATGTAAGAAAACGTATTTGTTTGTTAGCAGGCTTTTTCACAAGTGTTATAGATTTTAGCAGATGGAATCACTAAAATTAATCTAGAGTGACTCAAGAGTTTCAGCCCGGCTCAGTTACTATATGGTCTAAGGCATCACTATCACAATAGATCGTACTGCCGGTGAAGGGGAGTTCGGAGTTCAAATCCTCGTTGGGTATAGTAAAAGGGATTTTTTCTAAATTATCTTCTAACTCTCCGACGCAGATGTTGGTACACTTCCTCTAAATTCAACTCTTCTCCTCCCTAATACACAATGTTAATTAGTAAATGTGCGTACAACCCTAAAGGACATGACGCGGTTTAAAAAAAAGTTACTCGTTTCTGCGTCCTACTACCCAACCAAGCTACAGCATTTAAGGTGGGAGTGTAGGGGAAGCGACAGAAGTTGTGTTTATGCCATTTTTATAGCAAAATTTTTTGGTCAATATAAATCCAATATTTCTTCAGTAGAAACATAGAATTTAATTTTCTCCACATGATGACCTCAACATTTCTTTAATATGTCAACGGTGTCCTGGAATTTAATGACAACTATTTCTCTTCACTTAAAATGTATGTCATCTGAAGACACTTTGCTCATAACAGATATTCGACAACGGTTGAGGTAACCAAGTTGTGAAAACATTAAACTCTCATTTTCTACTGAAAAAATAAGTTAGCCATAAAAACTGCAAAAACCTTTTATCGTGTCTCCTACATCCACACCTTAACTACGCTAATAGAGTTTGATAGGAAGAAGTCGGAATTCAGATGGTAACGTAACTTCATTTTCCCGAAGAGAGTGGAAACACCATTTTCTTGTAAAAAAAAGTTTTTACACCCAGCCTGAGATGGAGTGCTGACCTTCCAGTCAACAAAACTAGATTAACTTGACATTTAGTTGTCGTTCCCAGCATGTTGGGCTTTTTAGTATTAATAATATTTAGCACCGCGTCTTACTACCCGTTCGGGTTATACGCTTTAAGTACTAATTACTCTAATGGATTAGGAATTGGGAAGGTTGAATTAGAGGAAGTGAACCCGCATTTGCGTTGAAGGAGAGTAGAAAGCCATTTAGGAAAAACCACCCCCAATTCACCCGACCGAGATTCGAACCTCGATATCCCCGTCCTCAGCAGTCGAGCTCAACACGACAAGCGCGTTAGCCAACTACGGCACCGAGGCGGGTGCTACTTTAGTAGAGCCATAAGAATGCTTTATAATTCACTTTGACATACATAAAATTTAAAACTTTGGAGTAACTATAAATTCTAAATTTAAAATGAAAAATTGATAGAATACAATATACAATAGACATTAGGTATTTACCAATAGAATAGGGCAAAACCTTCAGTATTATCATACCCACATATAAATATCTCCCCTTGTGGTTTACAACGAATGTAAGAATTTCAACTAATTTTGTCCCACATATAAGCCTATGGGAATATCTCTATTTGAAATTTTTAATCTTCAAACGGTTTTCATTTTGACACCAAGTTTATCATGCATACACAACTAAGTTTGTACGAATCACTTTTAAGTTCTAAGGATATTCTTCTTCATAACTTGTCAGGTCGCGGGTTCAGTTACTGGCATTGCCTTGAAATTTATCGATGGTGAACTATGAATTTCTACTTTACAGTGTGAATTAAAGCTGATGGCTGGATGTTGTGACTGTTCTAGAATTAAGTGAATGTATTAGTCGTGCGTTGATATAATCAGTCGGTTCAGAAAGCACACGTTAAATATTTCAAACAAAAAACCCCAACGAAACTCAACATATATTATTTGAGACTGAAAATTAAACTTTATTATTGAAAAAAGGGAAAATATTTGACCCTTATAATTATATCAATTGATAAAATAATTTAAAAATATTAGTTGATTTAAAGGGAGACCCAAACTTAATGATCCGCTATAAGCAATGTCTACCAAACACCGATGTTAACACTAATGCTATTTACTCGTTTATAGAACATAAAATCAAAATATTTTTTTTAAATATATCGTTAGCTTAGGTTAAAAATAAGTTAGCTAGAACTTTTTTTTATTTATTTCATACGTGTTGTTTATAATCTAAAATATTTACTTTATTTTATTGATGTATAAATTAAACTCATATTCCCTGCTGTTAATTCTTAAATTTTTACTACTGTATATTAAATTAAGTTTAAAAACACAATAATTGGGCATGGATTAAAACTGTTTAAGTATTTTGAAACAATTAAGCTAACATAAATTTGAAGTTTTAAGCATAAACAAGAAAAAGAATCATACCACTAAACATTAGACAATATTTTCGTAATAATTTTAATAAAAACAAACTGGAAAATAGGTCTATGTGTGACCACACATTAAAGATTTTTCCAGTAATTAATAATTAAAATATATACAAAAGATTATAAATATCTCAAAAAACAAAAACCAATAATAGTATTACCGTAACTATTGCATTTTATGACTAACTGTACAGAAACCAAAAGGGAAAAAAATAAATAGCTTTATGTCTTTTACAACGTAGCAAACAATGTAATCTATTTACATTACAGCCCAATCATTGTCAGGAGCGAGTCTTGCCAACATAAAAACGAATACACATATAAACTCTCCCATGAACTTTCCTCCAAATGCGAGTCTTGGATAAAGAACAAAGGGGAGTTTAAAGTCTAGTAATTCAAAAAAATTGAACCCACCCCTTAATTTTAATTTTTAATAAATAATCCTTTCTGCTCCCTCCATATTCTAGTTTTTTTAAAGGCCTTTATAATTTGATATCGACATTTTTAGCACTCTGTACATATTTAAAAAAATTCTTTGAGTATACACATTAGAATACAGATTTAGACACATTCAATTAAGGAATAAAATTAATCAAATTATTTTCTAGTAGAAGCAAAACGTTTAATTTTATTCACATAGTGATACCATCTTGAATGCTAGTCAAGGGTGTCTTGGCATTTAATTACGACTTTTTATCTTGATTTAAAATTTTTCTCATCTAATGGCAATATGCTCATGATATAAGAGTATATTTAACAACTAATTATATCACCATATGAAGAAAATTCAACTATGTTTGTTCTGGGGAAATATTTGATTAATTTTGGCAAATAAATAAATAAAATATTGCTCTAACAAGAACATTCACCTTATATCGCGACCCCTACACTCCCAAATTAAGTGAAAAATATCAACATGGATACGAGAATTTAACCTCAGACCTTTCTTTTTTTTTGGAGTCCTAATGCTCTCTTATTGAGTTTATCCTAATAATTAAATTCTTATTATACCACAACATTTAAAAAAATTACAATTAGATAGAAATTAACCAATAAAAAATTACATTTGAAATTTTAGAAAAGTATCAGTATTTTTGAAAATAAAAGCTTTTATAAATTTTGTATTAATCTGTTTATGATCAAATTTTTATTAATACATTTATGAACCAATTTGTTTAACATATAAAATAAAACTATCTTATTTATATTTTATTTTATTAATAAAAATGAAATGCCTGATTAAAATAGTTATTTTGATAGAATGAATCAAGTAAAGATAACTTTACCTTTTAACGAATAACGTTCACTAGTTGCTGTATTAACTGTTGAAAGTAAACACTACCAAGAACTATCATAATATTACATCCACGGCGACTCATAGCTGACTTTCATGCTGACAAGCATCATTAACTCAAATATATCACAAAATGATAGTGGATGGTTGTGTAGAAGTCTGACCAATTAAATATGTATATATAGCTACGATTATTTTAAATACAAATATTTAATTTTCTTTACCAGTTCCTTACGATATTAAACCTGATATATAGATATTTTAATTTACATGTATTAGGTTGTTCTTTAACTATTATTTAGCCTGCTTCATTGGCTGCATGGTCTAAGGTGCTACTCTTGCAATGTACAAGACTGCCGATGAGGGAGAAATCGTGGTTCAATCCCAGTTGGATGTACTGAGGGTGCATTTTCCTAAATTGCTTCCCACTCGCCCAAGTGTGTAGTAAGACAATGCTTGGAAGAGCTATTATTTAAATGATTAAAAACTACCGATATACGAAAAAAAATAATTACAAAGCAAGTTTGTATAAATAAGCGTTAGTGTGCTCGTAGACTGAGGCCTCCCCGTCTTGTATTGTTTGTCAGTGACCTGGACGCCCGGGTTTGAATTCTGGGTGGGAGCATGAGGGTAGTCTTAATACATGTTATTTATCACTTCCTATATCTTCTCCTTGCTAATGAAAGTTACATTTATTTAAGCTTGCCTCCCTTTCCTTGCGCCTTAAATAATGTTGTCGAAATTATTGATAAAATAGTTTTTTAAAAAAAGTTGTTAAAATCAGTGTTGCCTTCTTTGTCGACCCTTGGAACAGAAACATCCTTTTCCTCTTAAGTCCTTGACGAGCCTTCGTCCAAACACGGCCATGGGGTTCTTGAGGGAGGGGGAGAAGTAGACGCTTAGCGTCACCCACCTGCGTCACTCCCCCTTCCTCTCGCCCCTCTTTCCCCTCCCAAGCCTATGGGACGCTTCTATTCTTCACATCCTCACTCCCCCCGCTTCCTCGCCACACTTTTGGAACGAGTTAATCCATGTGGACACTACTAAAGTCCTTTGACATACAAAACCCGTGACTTGACGAGATACGGATTAGACGTGTCACATGACACATTTAACAACGCCGTCTTTTTTTTTACTTTACTGCGGGGAGATGAAAAAAAACAACAATGTATTGTTCACTATTTGTGTTTATCTGACAACTAACAAGTGGAGAGCTTTTAATTTGTGTCAAGTAGGAGTACTTATTTTCAAATTTTGAGAATATTAAACAAAAGCAATCGTAACAACACAATATAAATAGTGGCGCAATCGAATAGCTAGAGCTAGCAACAAATGTTTTTAGAAATATAAATAATATTTTTAGTTAAAATTTCAATTAAAATTTGTTTAAATAATGTGAAATTCGAATGATATTTAAAGATTGGTATTGCATATTTGAATTGAAAATAAACCTAGCTATATCTAAATATTTAATTGGTCAGACTTTTACACAACCATCCCCTATCACTTTGTGATACATTTAAGTTAATTAATGATGCTTGGCAGCATGAAAGTCAGTAATGAGTCGCCATGGAAGTAATAATTTGATAGTTCTTGATAGTGTTTACTTTCAATAGTTAACACAGCAACTAGTAAACGTTATTCATTGGAAAGGTAAATTTAACTTTACTTGATTTATTCTATCAAAATAACTATTTTAATCAGGCACTACATTTTTATTAATATCATTATCTTATTTTATATTTTATTTAGTTATTTATGTTGAAAAAATGGTTTCTAAATTTATTTTATAGTAATACTAGCTTTTGCCCGCGGCTTCGCTCGCGTTAATGTTTATTTTGTCAATAAATTTAGGTTGTTGGTCGACACAGGAAATATGAAAATAAAAACGATTAACTTATCCAGGTTGTTGGTCAATACAGGTAGAGATAAAGAAACATACAAACTTCACAATATAAATAAGGATTAAGTGTAGAAGTAGAAAATAAGTAGCGGAGTGTGTTTCACTAGATTCGTAGGTTATGCCTTGCCGCGAATTGAAAATCCCACTCCATCTTAAATTTTACGTACAGTTAATTAACATCCCTTATTTATTCCGCTTGTTCTTGACCGTTGCAATCATGGGAACAGAAGATATTATTTTAGGACGCTCAGATATACTATGCGGTATGTCCTTCCATTTGGCAAAAATACATACAAATTCTGGGCATTGGACACACGCAAACATGCTACATATAGCTGGCCATGGGAAAAACATGGCATTTCCAAATGCACCCCTGCTACCTGCAATGTTTGTCCTAGAGCTTTGTTAATAGTAATATCAAAATTAAGTTTGATTGAAAACTGGAGTCTTTTGGATTGAAATGGTAGGTCAGTGGGGATTATTGGGATTCGCGGTATGATTACACTTTCCCCTTTTCCCACACCTGTTAAAATGGTGGCACAGATTATATTTTGCCCTAATTGTGTAGTCCGAAGCCTCGCCCCATTACATAATCGGGGTGCATCTAAATTTCGCATAAGCATAGCTTGTACACCTAATTTCAATTGTAGTTTATGCGAGGGTACACCCGATATCTCCAGATAATTTAAAAACTCAGCGGGATATGAAGTTCTCTGTTCTGTGTCCATGATTGTATCTATTGACAAATACTCCTTTATTTCTCCCTGCACCTCTTTCAAAATGTCAGTGTTGATTTTAGTCAACGATTTCATTTTTTGGTGAAAGAATTGCTCTTGCACACAACCAGTGATAACAATTAAAATTTAGTTGTAAGTCAGGGTAAACTTTAGCATTGAGTTCCACATCATTTTCCACCAAATTACAGAATTCCCCTTTTAATAAAATACAACCTTCAGCATCTGTATTCAAACGTCCATCGCCAATTTTCAATAGTGTATTTAAGTAATGTCCCGAATCTACGTCATTATAAAGGTGGACTCTCATATTCGTTGTTAGGCTGAATTTTTTAATTTTTGCCCACAATCTTGATGACTTGAGACAGGCTTTGATTTCATCTGCATTGTGCCCCTCTTGATCACAGGTAGAGTTTGTCAGAAGTCACCAGCCGGTAAAACTACCATTCATCCCATAATATCTGTACTGTCTCGCAAGTCTTGAAGAGTTCGGTTTAACGTCTCTATAGCTATTTGTGGGACATCGTAATTTCATCCCTCTAAAAGTTTACATTGTCATAGCATCATACCATGAGAGCTATTTTTGATGAAATTGCAGATGGGCGACTCTTCCTGTGCAAGTGCAAGATTTAATTGAAATTTTAGAACGGAATGTGCAGTATGGCCACCGTTCAGTAGTGTAGCTGTTATACTGGAGGAAGTCACGGAAATAGCAATTTTCTGGTCTTTTCTTATGAACGCCAATATTAAGTTCAGCAAAAACGTTTTCCCGGTTCCTCCAGGGGCGTCGAGAAAGAGGAGTGCCCTATTCCCTGACTCTACTTGACGTAACACCTGTTGAAATACGTGACTTTGTTCTGGAAGCAACTGAGGAACTAATTCGGTTACTTTCTGTTGCTATGCTGTGAAATCATAGTTTAATTCCCAACTAGTTTCATCATTCAAGTCATTTTCATCTGATCGTCGAGGGCTTACCATTCCGAAATCTTGAAAATTCTTCCCCATCATTGCCATATCCTTGTTTTCAATTTTCGTCAGCGCTTATTAGTAGATGTGCTCATTAAAAGTCATATCTGCATGTACTTGCTGTAGCCGCCGCAAAATCTCTTCCACCATGTACTCTTTGTACTTATCCCACAGCGTTTGAGGCTTGGAAAGACCGCAAGATGATATGAGGATTGCGTAAAGTTCCCTGATTTTGTCTGGTGATCAGCACTGCACGGCATCCTCCATATTTTTTTCCCAGTGGTTATCATTCTCTAACAAACGTAGAGCTTCACATGCTTCTATATATGTTCCGCATTCCTGACCGTTGACAATTTTAAGGTCTCTATAGCTAGTTGGACCTCGAACATGATGCAATAACATGAGTAGACAAAAGAATTCAAAGTTAGTTACATGGAAGGTGTAGACACGACCAAGTGCATCTGATGATTTAACCCCTGGCAAATCTTCAACAGGTGTACATTGAACGCGGCGTTTCCACGCCTTTTTTGAGGTGTTCCATGTATAATAACAGGGGACTTGGGAATACAATAATGTTTTAGCGAAAGTATCTGTTTGACAAAGCTGGAAAAAGGCAGTTAATTGTGATTTTAGGAGGTGATGAAATGCTTTCCTGGAAATTACTCTCATTAAAGAAAACACGCTGTCCATTTCCTAAGTGTACGGCAAGATGTGTAACAGTCGGATGTCTTTTGTGTAAGGGTAAACCAAGGAGTTGCCACGCTGCCTCATTACTACCGACATATAGCCCTGCTTGTTAGGTTTGTACTTCATTAAGAGTTTGCGTTACACCTTCGTTACGCAGATTGAAGATCACCTAATTACTCCCTTTATTAATGTATTTGCAAATATATTTAATAGCACGAACAAAGTTGCAGGCTTCTATATTAATGTGAGCATTAAATATTTTACTTAGAATGGGTGAATAAGCCACAACCCAGCAATTATCAAAAGTTTGGACCACCCCACTGCGAGTCTGAATCGTAACTCTTCTACCACCATCTTCGGATGCTCTTCGTCTGTATAAAGGGTAACCCTTATCATTGTGCACTGTTTCCTTTAGCAGCTCTCGGGGGAAATTTTTGTACATTTTCCATTTTTCATGCAAGGCGATGCTGTATTGCGTGCCCCACAGGGACCATGAACCATGTTTCTGACTACGGTAATCGTGCAAATCCTTATATTTTTCTGAATCCGGAATCTCGGCGCTTATTATGTTATCTATTTGGTTAGGACGCAGCTTTTCTTGCAACCAAATAAGAATGTGCACATGTGGCAGTCCTCGTTCCTGCCATTCAATGGAATACATGTGGCACTGGACGTTTACAAATACGTTTCCCTTTGTAATAACATTCATTTGTTTTTGGACCTTTAAACGAAACACGCGGTCAACTAAGTCATGTCGGTCAGTAGCTCTTTGCCCGGGCATTAAGCTCTTCTGTTATTTCCTCCATGAGGGATTGCAGGTGAAAGTCACGAATAGGTTAGACCTGCCGTAAGTGCGCATATAGGCGAAAGCGTCTTGTGTGTATTCATGCAGATAGCGGTTTTTTTTCACAAAAGTAGAGGGAAGAATAACCATTCTGCCTATATTGTTGGGGTTTATATTACCATCCATGCTAATCGCATCTTGCGGGTGAATGTATTTTCAGCTCGCAGTTTTTTCTGGTTTAAAGAAATGGGAACAGATTTTTATTAATTATTTTAAGATAGATGTGCCTAAAACAACTCGAGAACACATTTAAATTCGGGATATAAGATTTTCTTCCTGGATACCGCAGGTCCCTTTTTCTGTACTTCCAGGCATCATGTTGCAATTCATGTTCATATCAATAGGCCGAGTTGTTATGCCGGACGACCGTCTAAAAGTTTTTTTTTCTATCCCTTGGGAACAGTACTTTTTTTTCTGGATAAAAGGTATCCTATGTCCTTTTCTGTATCCCTCGGGAACAGTAGTTTTTTCTGTATGAAAGGTACCTTATGTCCTTTTCTGTACCCAAAACAACGTGTATGCAAAATTTCATGATGATCTGTCGAGTAGTTTAGGCGTGAAAGCGTAACAAACAAACAATCAACAAACAAACTCACATTCGCATTTATAATATTAAGTAAGGATATTAGTAAAAAATGTTCAATTGTTATTTTTCAATTATGATAAAATAAAAAGCATACTTTTTAATCAATAGATATTATTAATATTTCTATATTTTTAAAAAATCATCTCTGAGGTAAAGTGGTCAGAGTTATTTGCGACAGATCCGTTTTGGTCCAAGGTACAGCCCCCGTGGTTCTAGAAGGGGCTCAACTCAGCTTCGTTGAGTTTAATTGAGGAGCTACTTGAATAAAGAAGAAGCAACACCGGACTATAAAGTATGATTAACGACCAGAAGGGTTGTTGTGATCATCACATGGCACCCTCTAAAGATGCCTCTGCATATCTCCGTGGAGACGCTTACCCCAGATTGAAAACCACTTATCTGGATTATTTTTTTGATCAATATTAATTTTTACAAAATAAGTATACATAGTTATAGAGAAACTTAAAAACACTAGTATATTTATAACTTTGTAAAATTAGCATCTTGTAAAAATGTTTATAGAATTATTTTCATTTAGATAAGAGTTATAATAATTATAAAATTAACGACTAAACTATTACTATTAGCACTCTCTTACTAACCGTTTGGGTTATAAGCAATTAACCACTAAAAAGCATGAAGTTAATGTATCTCTAAGTGTTTGCATTAGTGTTCTTAGGGAAGGGAAAACTATAGATGAGAGACAGGAAACTCAACTCTTATATGATCTTGCTTTTACAAGGAATGAATAATTAATCAAGGGATTAAGACAAGGTCTTTGCTTGGCCGTATTTTGAACTATCATGACAAAGTGGATAGGTATGGGTTTCCGCAAAGCCTACGGTAGGCTAGTGGGGTCAGTATTTGAGAGTGCACCCATTTTGAGGAGTTTAAGTTTGTTACAAAGTAATTTTAACCGAGAAACCACATAAAGCACATTCTAGAACATATAAAATAAATGACAAATAAACAACCCTGATTAAAAATCACAAATGTATCTTAAATGAATACACATTAACACTATTTGTCAAATATTGCCACTGAAAATTACATTATTTGACCTATGAATACATCAAATTTGCTCAATAGTATTTAATATAGTCAGTGAAGTTTGTTCTTTAAGTGTCCATTTTATACTACTTATTCTTTTTATTTTGGTCAGTTTTATAAAGCAATATTTATATATCTTACTACCTGTCCATTCTTTTCTTAATCCGAATAAAAGATTAGGGACGAACAAAACATACATTTAGAGAATATCCACCCGTATTCGCGTGAGGGTAGAAGGGAAATCAACCTCTTCCTGTTTCAAATCCCAACCTCTCCATACCCGGGAGATCAGACTAGATGAAGTGTACCCAATGGAGGTCATATTTATTAATTTACCATGAAGGCCCACCACGTTTAAATACATTAATTTTAGGAAGGCCTATTCTTAAGTGTTCTTATTATTATTATTATTATTATTAGCACCACGTCTTACTACCCGTTCGGGTTGTACAAACTTACGCTAATGTGTAATGGTAGGGTGATTGTGAGATGAAAAGCCTGGCATTCCTCACATTCACAAGATGTCTTGTCAGAGGAGAAGGAAGGGTTTGGTAATCAGATAAATCTTTGCCGGGACCGAGGGTTGAACCCCGGCCGCCAGCACAGAAGTCTGACACCTTAACCCCTAGACCGCCAGGTCACCTAGGTAAGTGTTTTCTAAATTGCATGATACTATTTTCAACTCTAGGTTGAGACTAATTTGAATCCGAGTTAGATGCTTTGAAAAAAAATATTAAAATAGTCATTATCAACCTAACACTCCTATCCTCCTACCAATACAATTTCCAAAACATCAGTATCCTCATTCCTAATCCATAGCGCAAACTGTTTATAGCACAAAATAGTAACTGAGACGCGTAGCATAGTTAAATATTAAAGTATTATCGTAGTATGTGTCACTTTTAGTATACTAAATGGGATCGTTAAATGTCTTCCATTATAGTTATATATTAATTAAATTTCTTTATGAAAACTTCGAATAACATAACATAATAACATAACTTGTATGGCCTAGTAAAATCTGAGAAAGAAGAAGAGATATACAAAAATTGGATAAGCATTAACAAAATATCCAAAATGAATCAAACTCCTCCTATGCTCCATCTAGAATTAACCTATATATTATTATTATTATTATTATTAGCACCGCGTCTTACTACCCGTTCGGGTTATACGCACTTAGCACTTACGCTAATGTGTAATGGTAGGGTGATTGTGAGATGAAATGAAGGACCTACAGTTTAACGTGGAATCCGAACCACGGTGGAGGCCTGGCATTCCNTAAATCTGTGCCGGGACCGAGGATTGAACCCCGGCCGCCAGCATAGAAGTCTGACACCTTACCCCTAGACCGCCAGGTCACCCTTCCTATATATTATTTCTGTTGTCAACATCTCAACTAATACAAAGCCTACAGCGATGAATAAGGTATCAGTGGATAGGATTTTTTACAGATTTCTGACATAGCATACTCTGTGTACGTTAAAACACATTGCTTGTTTAAAATTTAAGTTAAAGGAAAGATCTAACAATATGTTTGTATTAATTACCGAAAATAAACTCTTTGTTATTTTGTGTATACACTTCACTGAGCATTTAATTTCAACGGCCCAACAAAATACCTTTTTTGGGGGTGGGGGGGGGGG
>CABEEJ010000619.1:87328-119976 GCA_901482245.1 Timema douglasi
TTTGGGGGTGGGGGGGGGGATGTGTGAGGGGGGCAGGGAAGGGAAGTTTGAATGTGCGAAAGTCTTTCAAGAGTTAACTGTTTATAATAAATATTCGGTTCTCCCACACAGAAATATTCAACTAATCCTGTGGACTCTTAATATTTCCAAGAGATAAACAACACTCTTAACTTACAATCGGGTGACCTGGCGGTCTAGGGGTAAGGTGTCGGACTTGTGTGCTGGCGGCTGGGGTTCAATACTCGGTCCCGGCACAGATCTATCTGATTACCAAACCCTTCCTTCACCACTGACAAGACGTGTAATAATCACAACTTGTGAATGTGGGGAATGCCAGGCCTCCACCGTGGTTCGGATTTCACGTTAAACTGTAGGTCCTTCATTTCATCTCACACTCACCCTACCATTACACATTAGCGTAAGTGCGTACAACCCGAATGGGTAGTAAGACGCGGTGCTAATAATAATAATAATAACAACTTACAATATCACTTTCAACACCCTTATATTCCATAAAATGATTAATATATTCTTGTAAATTTTATAAGGTCTTACAGACACAGGCTTGACCCACAATCCCTCCTTATGTCTGAATGAACTTAATTTTTCCATCATATTGTACTAAAGCCTGATTTAGAAACAGAATACCATTACAAATATCATCATCTCTGCAAATCATCAGGCTACGAATTTATTTTAATTCTCTCAGTATAAAAGAACACCTCAAAACACTTAAAGAGGCTGTGATTTTGAATCGGTACCTCTAGAAATCAATGAGCTACCAGCTCTCGCGGAAGGTCAGTTCAGACACTCAGAGTGGGTAGACAGACAACAAGAGAGAGTACTAGTCAAGTAAGAATGCAACGATTCAGGTCAAACCAGGGGTACCATTTGTTTACCCTCTAAGGTAGTAAATTACCCTACATCATTTCACTATGATATAGCTTATAAAATAGGATGATTGTTAAATCCGTCAAGGTAAGACTGCTACCTTTCAAGGTAGTGGGGTGTTTATATAAATCACTTTGTCCGGTCATATAAACAAGTATTCTTAAAAATTTTAAATTTCTAATGATGGTATAAAAAGTATGGCTGTTCATGTTTTCAATATTTCATTAAGATGGACTCCAGCTGTGACGACGAAGGAAAAGGTTTAATCACAACCTAAAAATGTATCTATAAGATTTGCTAGTATGTGGAGCTGTGGATGAATGAGTAGGACAAGACCAACACAAGTTAGACGTGTCTGTCGTCTGGTAAAAAAAAAAAGTAGTTGCAAATAAAAAAATAAACTAATATATTGATGAAGATAAATACAGAAAACAAATAAGTGTGTTCAAATAATATTTAAAAATCCCATCTGGACACTGGTATCGAACCAGGGAAATTTTAAAGTAGATTACCAATGTTTCACCACTAATCATTCTAGCCTCAGATCATAACTATTGTTTCATTTATGTGGTATTTTACGATTGTCACAGGACGATCAAGATAGATAGCTATGTTGTAGATAAATTGTTCAGGATTTTACTCACGAACCAGGTGCCATTTTTAAATGCATATACGACTTAAGCTATATAATAGATTTGCTAGTAAAAGTGGCATTCTCTAGATTATAATAAAATGTTTTTTCAAGTTTGAATGGGGAAGGGAAAGAGCAGAAAGCCAAATAATAAATAAATAAACAAAATATGGCGACCGCATTGAAATTGGAAGAACGTGAAAAGATGAGGTGGTAAAATAAATATGAAAAAAAAACGGAAACATAAAATATTGAAAAAATATTGTAGGATGGTAAAAAATAGTTAAAAAAGGAGAAAAAGTAAAGTCACGGTGTGTTGTCAACCTCATAATCCCAAAAATTGAAAACCAAGATTGAGATCCGGACAAAAAAAACACACCTTATTTTCTTATTTCAATATAGGATTTCTTTTACGAGAAAATAAACTAGAAATATCAGAATAAATTTTATTACCTTACTGACCTATATTTGTGAAATATATAATTTCAGAATTAGACCAGAGATACGAGTTTTAAAACAATATTTTGATCCATTAATGACTCAAACCATAAACTATAACACAACAGTATATGATAAAGAAGATCAAATGTTCCAAAATGGATGGTGGCTGCTGATTTGATTACACATTCTGAAATATATCTTCATTTTATATGGTCAGGGATTGAGTTTTAGTAAATCTGGACTAGAGTCAAACATCCCAAAGCACACCTAACTTTATTATTATTATTATTATTAGCACCACGTATTACTACCCGTTCGGGTTATACGCACTTACGCTAATGTGTAATGGTAGGGTGATTGTGAGATGAAATGAAGGACCTACAGTTTAACGTGGAATCCGAACCACGGTGGAGGCCTGGCATTCCCCACATTCACAAGATGTCTTGTCAGAGGTTAAGTAAGGGTTTGGTAATCAGATAAATCTTTGCCGCGACCGAGGATTGAACCCCGGCCACCAGCACAGAAGTCTGACACCATACACCTAGACCGCCAGGTCACCTACCCTAACGTATTGATATTTGTACACTTCCTCTTATTACCCTTTGGGACTAGTTGTGTTTTAGTAACTATAATGTGGTAGGCACGAGCTAGATATAATTTGGGGTAATTATACCCTTGGAAGTAGAGTGGAGAATAACTTAGAAAAATATATTTAATACACCTGCAGAATTCGAACCCAACCTCACCATTTTTGGCGAACCAGAGTAAATGAAACTGACATTCGGTCCATATGCCCACCGATGTGGGTATTTTTGATGGTATGGTATTTAAGTATTTCAATGCGTGTTTAAATGAAAAATGATGGTTGTTTTGTTAAGAAAGCGTATTTAACTATTGAGGAAACCATTTTCAAATTAATTCATTGTATGGATATAGATAGAACAAACACTTTATTGAATATGTATCTTTCTCCTTATGTTTAGCTTTCTGGTGATGAGGAATTATCCGAGTCTCTGGATCCCTTCAGTGACCGAATGGTCTAAGGCACTCTTCTCGCAGTAGAATAAAACTGCCGATGATGGGGAGATCAAGGTTCGAATTTTGGTCAGGTGTACTGAGCGTGATTTTTTCCTTCGTGGTGTTTACTCTCCCTCCACGCAAATTCGGATACACCTCCCATAAATGAAACCTTGCTCACCCATAAAACCACGTACGTAATTAGTACATAAGTGTATAACTTGAACGGGTAATAAGAGGCAGTGCTAAAAAAAAAATCTACTATCGTTAGTGTGTACTGAAGCTCTTCTCCTAGATTGTTTATCCAAGATTGCAACTACTTTCTTGATATAAAATTTCCTTTTTCCAGGTTTTTCCAATCTAATCCCCACTTTACTAGACACTTTATTTAGAGAGTAGCTTAGAAGGAATCCTGGCGTCACCACCCACTGATTATTAGGGGTGGAGGGGACAAAGATTTACCTCTCCTCCCCTTCCCAGCGCTTGTTATTTTCACTATAAAACAATGTATTAATTTTACTTAAGAGCTACCCCTACCTATCCCATAAATTTACCCAACCTTAGATTATCTTTGATAGTGCAATCACCAGAATTTATGTCCGCTATATTGCAATTATTAGGGTAAAATTCATAACAGAACTCTTTGAAAGGTGAGTGTCAACAATGTATTTATTCAGTTAAGAGTGCATTTTTTGCGTATATTATTTTACATTTAATAGGTAGGCCTAGCTTAGGGTTGAAATATTGTTCTATCAAACCTTAATTTAGAAGCAGGAACATAATAAAACCCGCCTAGGTGGCTTAGTTAGCTAACGCACTGGTTTTGTGTTGAGCTAAACTGCCGAGGACAGGAAGATTGAGGCTCTAATATCTCTCAGGTGAACTGGGGGTGGTTTTCCCTAAATGGTTTTCCATCCTCCATGCAAATAAGAGTTCACTTCCCCTATATTCAACCTTCCCAATTCCTAATTCATAGCGAAATTGGTGACCTGGTGGTCTAGGGGTAAGGTGTCAGACTTCTGTGCTGGCGGCCAGGGTTCAATCCTCGGTCCCGGCACAAATGTATCTGATTACCAAACCATTCCTTCACCTCTGACAAGACATCTTGTGAATTTAAGGAATGCCAGCTCTCCATCGTGGTTTGGATTCCACGTTAAACTGTAGGTCCTTCATTTCATCTCACAATCACCCTACCATTACTCATTAGCGTAAGTGCGTATAACCCGAACGGGTAGTAAGACGCGGCGCTAATAATAATAATTAGCGTAATTGGTACTAAAGCGATTAGCTCAAATGGATTGTAAGGCGTGGTGCTAAAAAAAAATGATAAATTTAGAATTTATATTTAATTACAGAATCATCCNAACCCCCCCCCCCCCCCCCCCCGACCTTATTTGATAGGAAAATCGTTGCCACTTTGTCTAGGTTAACAGTATGCAGTATTTTATAGCATGCATAGCCTAGCTGCATGGCAAGACAAGCCATTTCTATGTCATTGTTAACCTATATATGACTTCAGTTGCCAATATAGCCTATACCTCTGTTCCCCATTTGACAAAATATTTGCGGGTTGGGGGGAATTTCCCAAATCCCCAAAAATGCCATGATGCCGGAGAAAGAATCTTATTTCACTTATAAAATTTACTTTAGCGAAGTCATAGCATTGGTGTTTAGAACAAGATAAATTGAGCTTGATAGGAAGATACAAACAGTTGCTACGCAAACCAATGTTTCAAGGATAAATAAAAGGTGGGCTGGGGGTGTAAGATACGCGATCAAAATTGGTTATTTCTTCAGTTGATTTTTTATTGTTCAAAAATGTCTACTATTTAAATATTACAGTTTAATCTTAAATAAATTGTACGGAACTTCGCACGGACTTTCTCACTCTATTGTTTAAAAATAGAGATATTTACTCAAAACTCGTAATAAATGTGAAACGAAATAATATACCCTTGCAAACACACGAATAAATTGCACTATACTTGTATAAAACTTTTTTTTTGTCCTTGTTTTAAATTTGATAATATTATTTTTAATGAATTAATGTCCTTTATTGTATGGTATACAGATAAAAAAAAGATCAATATTGGGTTCATAAGGGTCAACATTTCGTATTAAAATTTCAACTTCCTGTTAAAATATTCTATATTTTATTAGGTGTTGCAAATCTTCATGCCATCGCATTGCTATTAAAGTTCTAATTTATACATTTTGACCAATAAAAATCGTAAAGATTGACTATTGAGTCTAAAATGGAGATATATCATTGTTGTACATACATTTCTCCTAAGAGGTTTAAGGAAAAACATCAAACTTTTTGAGAAACTTATATTTAACTATTCTATGGCATTGGAGAATTATTGCGTTTAAACTTAAGTAATATCTCTTTACAACTAAAGCTCACAAAGCTGTATTAATATATTGGACAATATTTCAGAAATTGTTGGATTTATAAAAATATCTTTCATATGAAAGTTTTTTATTTGTAATAGAACTACAATTTTGCAATGAAAAGTTATTTAGTACTTCAAATAGTTGCGGAGATACCGAGGTTTCTGCTTATGTAAAGTAGCCTAAAATTCATTTTCATGGGAAAATGAAAATATCCAGTTTATTTATAATCTTAATCAACGCCCCGATAAGAGTTTTAATCAAAATTGTTAGGGCCAATTTTGAGAAAATCGAAATTTTCTCTTTACGCCCTTTACCAAGTTATCTCTTAATTTTAAGTTTAAACAGACACACAGATAGACGGCATTGCAAATACCACTTTTAGGGTCTGACAATGAGAGGGTTATGAAACGTCGACATCCGTTAACATTTCAGGCTAGAATTACTGTCACAATACCTTACCTTTTGTGTTCGAAACGTTAATATATATATTTTTTAATAAAACCAATAAATTTCAAGCTATACTCAAAATATATATTGATATATTGATATTTATGGATTTTATTAAAATTATGATTCAAATAAATTATTTGTATTTTAATTAGACCTACATATTTGTACTGATATGTAATTTCATATCTTAAATAGTTTAGGAAACATTATAAAAATGGATAATTTACGCATCAGACCAGAGCCATAAAAGTCAATTTGCCGAAATATTGAGTGGCCATTTTGTTTAAAATATATATACATGATTAGAAATGAAATTTAATCAAAATCGTTGGCGCCGATTTTGAGAAAATCGACTTTTTCTCTTTTTTCCCTTCAGTAAGCTTGCCTTAATTTTAGGGTTAGATATCCAAATACAAAAACCCATGGGGCAACCAACCCTATGAAAACCCTAAATACCAAGTTTTAGCCTGATCGGTAAAATAGTTTAGGCTCTAGTTGGAGGTACAGCCAATGGAAATTCAAAAACAACCTTTTTGGATTCGGGGGATCATGAAACGACGACAATCATCAAAATCTGGAGTTCAATTTATTTTGACGATCGCAATACTTTCTCTATCTGTGAGATAGCGAGAAAGTAAAAATCACAGATATCTAAGTATTTTGAATACCATCAATTAAATTTCCCGTATTAGTCCAGGTTTTTTCCATATACCAAAATTTCCCGGTGCTTCTCCAGTTCATGGTAACTCCGCCCTCAATATTCCATTACTTGAATAAAATATACTTTCTCTAATTCTACCTTCATCCTCCATATTACATTGGTGTAAATAAGTGAATAGTTGAGACAGCTTATAAGGCGAAGGGCACAGAAGCAAACAACTAATATATTTTATTCAAATATATTTTAAAATTTTTTTAAAAACTTTTCATAATTATTTAGGTAAAAGGTCTCACAGTAAAATTAGTGATTTGTTTACCGTAAGCATTTTAAAGCATAATTATTAGGAAAAGGGTCAATGGAATGCAGACATAAAGTCCCTCTTATTCTAAAGTACAGTAGCCTCGTGACTTCTTGGTGCTGACTGACAGCTCACAGCTGAATTCTGACAGTCAACATTTAGGTACAAACCTAAATTTTGACCGTCAAAAGTGACAGCTGCTAAAAACATGTTTTTGCAGACCATATGGTTAAGCGTAGGAATACCTATTTTGGTATGGTGGCTTTCCAAACTGTTAGCTGTCAGCTGTGCACTGTCAGTTAGCATCAAAGAAGCCATGGGGATACTGTAGGTCCATTTTAAGCTGGTTAACGCCCTCCTTTAATCCCACATCGGGAATATAATATAGTTCAACTGAAATAGAAAAACATAGTACCAAGTAGTTCTATTGCTAAAGGGAATTTCAAATGGAAATGTTTTGAAGTCTTACTAGTCTCAAACGCTGACGTGCTAGGATTATGATTTTTCCATTATAAATAAAAGTGCATTCTGGCAGATGGGAAAAGTAACAAAATGTTAATATTTTAAACAGTAAAAAAAGTACATAAAACAAAAAAATAGTCTAGAAAAGATTTTTAAATCTAATTAGAAACTAAATTATAATGGAAAACCTGGCTATAATACCGCCTACTAGATCAACCACGATAATATGTAACTATTTTTATGCTGGCATGATCAAAGGGTCCAATGATTGATAAAAAAAAAAGTGGAGCATTTTTTTAGTTGTTTGAACAAATGTATCTTCTTTTAAAGTTTTTTAATATAGATTCTACACATGGTAAAATATCCCATTTATAAATTGCTTTTCAACAATGCACCAAGCATTGAATTACAAACCATTAAACTTTTATCCAAATTAATTCATTCACAGTAAGCGAGATGATGGCAATAGGGAAGACTTTCAATTAATATGGTATTCCATGACATTAGGAACTTGAAAGTTCATTTCTGTACTTAGAAAAGTGAGCTACCTATGTCTATCTTGAACTGGTTCAATTCAGTCCACCTCCATATCTGGACCTTGTCTATCCAGTACACCTCACTATAGCCTATCCATATCTTGAGCTGGTTCTATCCAGTCCACTTCATTACACCCTATACATATCATGAGCTAGTTATACCCAGTCCATTTCATTAAACCCCACCTCTTTCAGGTTCATTCTAATGTTATCCTCCTATCTACGTCTTGGTCTTCCCAATGGTCTCTTCTCATTGGGTTTGCCAGTCAATACCCTGAACAAGGTTCTAGACTCTCCCATTCGCGTTAAATGTCTTGCCCACCGTAATCTATGCAACTTTATTATCCTAACAATGTATTGTGATGGGTACATGGTGTGTAACTCATCATTACGTAGCCTCCTTCACTCCTCGGTATCTTCATCCCTTTTTGGAACAAATATCTTTGTAACCACTTTGTTTCTGAACACACTAAATTTGTTTTCATCATGTAGTGTAAGATACCACGTTTCACACCCACAGAGAACAACCTGTAGAATTGTTTAGTATATTCTGAGTTCTAAAATACCATAAAAATGTAACAGTCCACATTGTGGGCACATGGGCCTAGTTATCAATCTCACATTATCTTATTTACTGGTGACGTGGAAGTTGGAGTATAAATATCAGCCGTTTACAAAGGTAATTTTATTCCTAAGCAGTTTCCCACGTGATGGCTGAAAGATTTCCTCGAAATTATATTTTACTCATTCCTACGCCATTAGCGTAAATATGCGAATAGCGCGGGCAGGTAGGATCACGTTGTGAACTTACGCATACAGAGGCATTTGTAAATGGATTATATATATCCAACTTAAGGGATTGTCTTGGGTTATTTTCCCAATTTCTTGACATATTTTGTTTTTAAAAATCAAAAGCATTGAGTACATAGAACGGATACCTATAAATTGTACATAAAGAAGATAATATTTAAATAAATAATTTAACTTCAAGAAAAAAATGGAGAAAATGAATTTATAAAAAAAAATATTTTTAAATTTAATTTAATGAAGCTTCATTAACGGTTTAATATTGTTTTAATGTTAATCATCATTTTTCTTAAAATTTACCTAAAATTTATTTTTAATCTAAAATATAAAATTGCTTTAGTCAGATGTAAATTTAGAATAAATCTGGTTGAAAATAAATTTTAACTAGATTCAATATGAAAATGAAGCTCGTCCGATGAAGCTTGGGCACGTGGAAATAATTTATTTCGTCTTGCACTAAAAAGCAAAATTCAAAAAAGCACTTTGCCTAGTACATGCATGCACGAGTTGTGGAAAGTCATTCAATCTACCAATTTGGTCCCTTTAGTAAAGAGGCTTTTTTTTTAGGGAAAAGAACAATTCATTGCCCCTCTTTATCTGTCTCCCCCCCTCTCCAACCACTCATTTGACCCGTCCTCCCTTCCCCTTCATGCCAGCTGTCACCCGCCCGATCCAGTAGCAATGTGGTCATGGATAAATGGTGACCATTGAAACTTGGGAGTCTCAACTTCCCGTTGATCCAGTTTGAGAGCATCACGTGACCATTGATTTTTAATCACTGTTTTAATATTAGAACGTTTCCTGCAGGGTTAGAGGCAGAGCCATCAGGTCTTATTCCGACACAGCGGGACGGTTTAAGGGTGTTCCACCTTTAATTCACCAAATATGGAGCTCTCAACCACTTTTTGTTAACGAATAGTAGAAGAGATTCTTAAAATTCGCCACTATCATGTATATTATGTAATGTTACTAAAAGTCAAAAGTGACATTTGAGCATACGTGGAAAAAATATGACTTCGGTTCATTTTGCATCGGACTATCTTTATCATATTTTTATCGACATGTCTTACTACACATTCAGGTTATACGCTTATGTACTAATAACTGATGGTTTTTAGGGATTAAAAAAGTTATATTTATATGGAGTGTACCCGTATTTGAGTGAAGGGAATGTTGAAAACCATTTTAGAAAATAAACCTTAGCACACCCAACCGGTATCTGAACCTCAATTTCGCGTTAATTGGCAGTCTTGTATAATGCGAGAGTAGCACCCTAGACGATGCAAACATCTGAGAGACTGACTAGCTTTATTGTCATTACTTTGTGTCTTACTACACGTCTGTGCTATACAAATGTAACTGAACTATTGAGGAAGGGAGAATTAAAATGAAATGTACCCACTATTGTGTAATGAGAGAGTGGGAAACACGTTTTTAAAAATACTATTTTTTATATAAAAACAATATTGTAAGATAATCTGCGTCCACCCATGTAAACCAGAAATAAAAATACTATTACATAAAAACCCTTAAATTCATTTTCTAAAATTTAATATTTACTGCCAATTATTTATTTGCTAATACAGTATAGTCTCAGAAACTCGACATAATGTGGACTGAGACGGTGTCGATTATTGAAAGGTCAAGTTTTACGAACGAACTTGCATAAAATGCATGTTTACAATGACTTGTTTACTAAACAAAGATGAATCACAGTACAGTATCGAATATTGTAGGTACAGTTGTACTGTACTGTGTTATTGTACGTTACAGTAACACTAATATACGCACAATACAATATATTAAGTTATTATATAATGGTGTAAATACAGAAATGCAGTACAATACTGTACATATAATATTGTATTGATTAAAATAACACATTACTTAATTGGAAAACTAACAAACATAGCACTTTAAAAAAAATCACAGTGCGACAGTTCCACTCGAGTTACACAAACAAAATGTGAGGTTATACAGTTTAATGGACTTGGATTGTGATGACTGGCGCCAACAACTGTGTGCACGTGCGCGTGTCGAGTTACACAGAGTGTCGAGTTAGTTATCGAATGTTGAGTTTCCAAGACTCTACTGTAGAGTAAAAGTTTAGAGTTAAAATTAAACTTGAGCTAGGAATTAATAGGATACTTTATGATTGAGCGATATTAAAATAGTTAAAATTATTTTTATTTGTTAATAGCATTAATTGAATAATGTTATAGGCCTATATAAAATATATAAAGCTGCATGGTACGAGCCCAAAAGAAACCGAGCTATACAGACCGAGTGGCCACTGCCGTTAGGAGTGATAGTGCCAACATTTACGAATAGAAGGTGTCATGACGTCAACACAACGCACCCTCCAGCCATTAATCTCAGTTTTATAAACCGCAGCTGCCACCTCTTTATTAAAATAGCTCTTAATTTATTTTAACGAGACTGAGTTTTACCCCAGCCCAGACAAACTGCTTTACAGATAAAGTTTTAGAAGTGCCAGGAATCGAGACTGGGACCTCTGCATCTGTAGTCACAAATTCTTACCACTAGATCACAGGAGGAGGAGGTCAATAAAGCTATATATTTTAATAAATTAAAGCTATAATTTAGTTAAGTAACTTTACAACTAGTCATGTGCAAAATTGAGTAGGTTTAAGAGATGAATTAAAAAAAAAAAATTGATCTTAGACTTTTATTATTATTATTATTATTTGCGATCGATAGGACGGCCTAACTTCCCTTTCTCCTTCTTCTGTGGTGTGGCGACCCTCATTGAAAGGAACCAATCCTCTTTGTTAACATTGTAATTGAAAAGGCGAGACCAATATAATGATGCCATTTCGTAAGTGTCGGTGGAAGGGAGGAACGTACAGAGGAACATAGGGGTGGGGATGGGGTAAGAGGGGCGCTCCCGATTGTGACGTTTAACATTCCAGAACAATTTATTATGCGTTAGGAAAGTTAATTTATTGACATAATGGAGGAAGAGATATCATCCTGGTTTTCAATATATGATAGCTCATTTCTAAATGGAAAGGGGGAAGGGGAGGGGGAGATTAACCTAGTTTTTATATTTATAAATCCATTTTATGTTTCGCCCAGGGCAAATAACACGAATTCTTACCCCGGGTAGTCATTAATTGAATATATACAAATATTGGATTTTTTATATTTGTTGAAATTTGAATATTAATACGAAGGTAGCAACATTTTATTAAAACATATTTTATTTAAATGATTCCTGTATAAAATATTACAGTCATAATATAGTGAGCTTTGTTTAGTTAACTAGTGATGTCTTGCCAGAAAATTTTATGTAATTGAAATATAACTGATTTATAAGCCTCATCGCAGTGAGTCCAATTTTCCCAGAAATAGCTTGTATGACAAAAAAGTTAATATATCTAATTTCACATATTCAAACGCCAAATCATGTTAGCCACAGTTGTCATGTATGATCTAAGCTATCAATTCCTAAAAGATCTCAGTATTATTATAGTAAAATGTTATCATTGCTCATTGCAATTATTTTCTTTAGATTTTCTAAGAGCTTCTTTCTGGCGTGTTGGTGCACCGCCTTACCCCCTAGTTGTAGTGTAATGGTCAACAGACTGAGGTGACCTGGTGGTCTAGGGGTAAGGTGTCGGGACTTCTTTGCTGTATTCCGGGGTTCAATCCTCGGTCCTGGCACAGATCTATCTGATTACCAAACCCTTCCTTCACCTCTTACAATATGCGTATTAATCACAACTTGTGAATGTGTGGAATGCCAGGCCTCCACCGTGGTTCGGATCCCACGTTAAACTGTAGGTCCTCCATTTACATCTCACAATCACCCTACTATTACACATTAGCGTAAGTGCGTGTAGCCCGAACGGGTAGCAAGACGTGGTGATAATAATAATAATAATAATAACAACGCTACAGTGGCCGGCAAGGAAGTCTCTATGGTAGGGATACTGGTTTGTAGGAACAGTGCAAGCCGACTCAGGGTAAGTCCGAGCAGCGGTTGTACTTGTGGAATACTGACTAAAATGTGCTGTCACCGATCGGTACAGCATCCTTACCGTAAACAACAGATACTGTCATGGGTACGAGTACGATCAAGGTTAGTAACCGGGCCTACTCTATTCAAAATTACAACAATAAACTATGAAAAAAAAATTGTCTCTGATGAATACTTCCTATCAAAATCCTACTAGACAGTAAAAGTATAGGGCCTACTCCTTAAATATACTTCACATTATGACTGGAATTCTAACCAAACAAACAAAATAGTCGATATCGCATTCAAGACTAGGTTCAGGAATGAGAGTCAAAGATGTGTAAATAACTTAATATCTAAGAAATATTTAATTCTATATTACAGTTAAGGTCCCAAAATATGGCCATGTTTTCAGTCCCACTCGAGGAGAGTCACATTTGCTGATCCAAATTGAAATTTGAAATTGATTTATCTATGCAACAACTCAACAAATGTTAAATATCAAGCTTCTTCTAAAAACAATTTTTTTAAATAAATATCAGAGAATACTTAGTAATCACCTGTTGGTAGGTCTAATTTTTAAATATTGGAGTCAAAATTGATGGTTACCGCTAGATTTGCCTGCAACAGTGATATTTTCGTTATAAAACAGTAAAGTGGCTTAGAAGGGTCTTCTTAGATAGCCGAGATATCGCCAATCAAATATTACGCTTAGGTTAAATACTGATAAAAATTCTTTCAACAGAGTTTGGTGTTCAATGGAATGAATACAAAACTATTTTCTATGACCCCATACACATATAAATTTGTAAATATAGAAAAAGTTGACATTTTACACTTTGAAAAGTCCAAAAACACACACATTTGATTTATAATTAAAACATAAAGGCCTGGGAAACGAAAGGTAACTAATATATGAGCGAAGAACATACCTTTGTGAATCGAATGATGTAATTTAATATGGTGATCACAATATGAATTGTTTTTTCATTTGCATTTTTCTACTCTCCTGTTTGTTTTGTTTCTGACAGACAGTCTCACACGGGGATGTTATAAAATCACTTGGTTCCTGGCGTTTATTAATTTTTGCTAAACTATTCTAACAATTCTAACAATTCTGGCAATTATTTCAATGTAAAATATAATTATTTTCTGAGAAGGGGTGATGTTATTTCCCCTATTCTTCCTCTTTTCACTAATGTTTAGATACAAAAACACAAATAATTTGCATTTACTGTTGTAAATATTGCATATATTGTTCCTATATCCGAATCACTGCCAGTAAAAGATTAACAAAATACACACAGTTGCTATAATATTTCACTCAACAGAAAATGAGATACATGTAATATAGAATTTTGTCAAGATGGCATTTCAAATCTATTTATTTTGTGTATAGGTTTTTAGATAATGAATGGACGGTACAAGGAACTCACTAATTAATTTTGTGGAAATTCCCCCTAAAATAAATTTCTGCATACCTAAAAGAAGGAGGCAGGAAATAAGGTTGGGCGTAGTGGTTTTAAGGACTTTAGGGTTCTAGAAAAGGGAGGGTTGGTTTTACGAAAACTGTCTTTTAATTAAGACACGAGGGAGGGGCGTTTGTCGGTGGTGCAGAAAATGTGAATGGTGTGTAGGGGAGCGGGTTGAGGGGGGGATCCGTTGATGCTGCATGCACCTTCTGTTTGACAAGTCACTGACTTGCGGGGTTAAAGGGGAAGATAAATTAACAGGGAAAGGTTGAAATGTGGCTGTTGAGAAAACTGTTGTGTGTAGGGAAGATTGGTGGGTGCATTAAATAGTACCACATACAGCTCTATAATTTGAGAATACCCATGAAGAGACTAGTTGAAGTTAGTTTACTCACGTGGAAATAATGCGTAGGATAGTGTGCTGTAGGTGCAAATAAGCTCTTAGATGGAATATATTAAATGAAACACCAGAGTTATACAATACTTATTTATAATATTTTAACTAAGGAACAATTATTAATGTATTAAATATCCTGAATTTGTTTATCAATATTTTAATTTACGATTTCAGAGTGTAATGCTACTTCCTCAATTGTGTAAGCCCACAAGTGAGCTATACTGACAAAGCGGCCACCACCATTAGTGTTTATTTAAGCTAGGATTTTTATGATTTTGCATTTTTTTTTTGGTAAGCCTAAAATGTTCTTCAAGTGTATACAAATGTATTTCATAAGAAACTAAGCTGATTTAAGTAGCTATGTTAGAGAATATTTTAGCATTTTCCCCATGTTTTTACATGGTAGGGCATATTCACAAGTTTTTCGGTACTAAAAAGGCATTTTTTGCTATTTTTCAGTTATTATTTTGCATATTTTTTTATTTTCAATATAAATGATATTCTCGTATAATTTTCCCTGAAGCCAGAAGCAAAAATTAGAAAATATAAATGGTAAGGAACTCCGCAAGGACTTATTGCTCTTTTGTTTAAAAATGGAGATATTTACACAAAACTCGTAATATATGTGAAATGAAATAATATACACTATAAAACCTAAGCATTATAATTACATAAAACTTTTTTGAGTACCGGTTTTAAATTTTATAGCTTTATTTTAAAAGAATGTCCTCATTTGTATGTTTGGACCAATAAAAATTATTGATTTTGGGTCCACAAAGGTCAAAACTTCAAAATAAAATTTCGAAATCCGGTTAAAAATTTAACATTTTATTAGGTATTTCACATCTTCTGGTAAACGTATTGTTATTCAATTCCTCATTTATAGATTTTTACCAATATAAAATGTAAATATTGACTATAGAGTCTAAAATGAAGGAGATATATCATTGTTGTACAAATATTTCTCTTAGGAGGTTAAAAGAAAAATAAACTTTTTGAGAAACTTACTTATATTTAATTACTCTATAGCATTACAGAATTATTGCGTTAAAACATAAGTATTATTTCTTTAAAACTAAAGCCCACAAAGATATATTTATATATTTTCCAAATCTCAGAAAATTTTGATTATACAAAAATATATTTCTAGTAATAGTTTTTTATTTTTAATAGTACTACAATTTTACAATGATAAGTTACTTAGTATGTCAAATATTTGTGGAAATACAGCAATTTTCACTTCTGTTAAGTAAACTTAAATTAATTTTCATAGGGAAATGGAAATATCCATTTTATTCATAATCTTAATCAACGCCTAGATACGAATTTTAATCAAAATCGTTAGAGCCGATTTTGAGAAAATCGGATTTTTCTCGTTTCTCTTTTTATTAATATGCTTTTTTTTAGGGTTAAACAGACACACAGACGGCATTACAAAAACCCCTTTTTAGGTTTCGGGAGGTAATGAGACGTTGAAATCCATTAACATTTCGTTTTTTTTTACGGTCGCAATACTCTAGCTCTAATGTTCATAAAGTTTATATATATATATAAAATTGAGCATAGTTTGAAAGTTATAGGTTTTATAAAAATATGTTACAAATAAAAGATTTGTATTATAAATAGACCTACATATTTGCAATGAAAAGTAATTTCATTTCTCAAAGATTTACTGAGATAAGATAAATCATAAGAATTTACGCATTAGACCAGAACCCTTAAATTCATTTCGCCGAAATATTGAGGTAGCCATTTTGATTGGAATATTGATTGATGCTCATTAAAGAAATTTATTCAAAATCGTTAGAGCCGATTTCCAGAAAATCAACTTTTTCTCTTTTTGCCCATCAGTAAGCTACCCTTAAATTTAGGGTTAAATATCCAATTCCAAAAATCCCTCGGGGCAACCCTATGAAAACCCTAGATACCAATTTTATCCCGATTAGTAAAATAGTTTAGGCTCTAGTTGGAGGTAATGAAAGACGGAAAAAAACACTTTTGAATTCGGGGGTCTTGAAACGTCGAGAGTAATCAAAATCTCGTGTTAATTTTTTTTTTACGATCACAATACTTTCTCTAGCTGTAAGATAGCGAGAAAGTAAAAAAGGGGGGAGTGCTCGTGTTTAGAACATCTGTACATGCATTACAGCAAACAATAATTACATCCCTCCTCTGTTTTATTTTATATGGCATATTTTTTGCTTACATAGTTTCAGTGTGGCATTTAAACTGTAAAAAGTTAAAAGTTAAGTTGTATTTTTCTCCTCTCTTATAGGACATGTTTTTAAGCAATTCATTTTTAGTTTTCGACAAAAACTATAAAAAATTAAGTGGTTTTTATTGGTTATTATTTTTTGGTTTTATATGTATTGTTAGTAAAATTGTTTGGTAAAATAAAGAATTTCCGTTGACACAGAAACAGTCAACTAAATTATATTATTTAGATTTTTTTTGTTTTATGCATCCATTCTTTTCTTGTTTAATGTTGAAAGAAAAAAAATGTAAATTTTATTGGTAATTTTTTGTTTTAAAGGGCATATTTTTAGTTTTTTTATGTGAAATGAATTTTTTATAAAGCTTTTTCTATCAATTTTTAGGACATAAGAACCCTAGCCCTAGTGATTATAGTGCCAACATTTGCGGATAAATGTATCATGTGGTCAGCACAACGAACACACTGGCCGTTAATATCATTTTTCTAAACTGGAGCTGCTACTTATTAATTCAAGTATCTCCTTGATTTGTCTTCATGAGGCCGAGTTCAACCCCGTTCCAGACCCACTGTATTACAGATATATTTTGGAAGTGAACCCGGGACCTCTGGATCTGTAGCCAAGAGCTATATCTACTAAACTAAAGAGGAGGTATATATCTACTTACACAAAACTAATTTTAAAGGAAACGGTTATATTGCTAACAATAAAAAACAAGTGCAAAAAAAATCTAAAGCTGCAAATGGAGGGATGAGAAATGTGAGGAAATATCAACTGTAAAACCAATCTCATAATTCCCAGAAATTATTTTAATTAAAACTCAAATTATTTAACGTACTACTGATAGCACTGAAGATATGACAATTGTAGTCTTAAGACTAAATTTTATGTCCGGGCCAATGACCTTTTTTTTAAAAGGTACTGTACATGGCTATACACCTTAAAATATAATTAATTCATCTGGTAGCTGCACTTATTCTTTTCTTAATGTGTAAACTGAGATTTTTCCCATTAAGTCCAATCAAGTTGAAATATTATTAGTAATATACTGTGGACGCATTTTATTGGGATATCGTGAATTTCAAAACTTGATTTGAACCAATGAGTTTGTTTTGTATAACAATATATTAAACACTTAATAACATCGCTTTGTTTTTATAATTGAATAAAATTTCTAGTCTAACTAAAGGGTTTGGAATTATAGTCTTAAGTTAAAGTAAATGCACCCGCATTTGCATGGAGGGAGAGTGGAAAACCATTTAGGAAAACTAACTTCAGTGCACAAGACTGTGATCGAGCCCCGATCTCCCCGTCCTCGGCAATCTAGTCCAACATTATATTAGCGCGTTAGACCATGCGGACATCGAAGCGGGTGTTTAATTTTAAATTTAACAATATATTTACACTTTAGTGGTATTTCTTGATGTATTTTTTTCTACCCATGCCCAACCCACAAACTAGAGGGCCACCCCTATCAGCTATCTACGACTGACTATTCAATATATTCGCAGCTACCCTTCATATCTGAAGGCCGTATCCTCAATCTGCAACCTGAGGACGTACTGTGCCATGGATGACACACCTAACATTAATATAAGCCTACATTATAATTTTACACGATTTTTAGGTTTGAAATTGTAAGAAATATCCTTTAAAAGGGAAATATAATATATACCATAGAGTTATAAATGACCAAACTAAAAACTACTATATTTAACTATTAATTTAAAATAATTAATTCACTGTCGTTTTCATATCTTCCACTCCTAAATCATTTTAATGTCTTTTGTTTGGAAACATTAATGGTTGCCAATTTCTTATTTGTCATTCTTTTCGTGAAAATAAAAGCAATTAGAAGGTATTCTAATTATGAAAATAATACCTCTACATGTATTGCTCATTGGGATTTAGACAAGGAGGAAATTTTGACAGATTTAAAAATTACTAAAAGGGTTTTCATGTATTTATACGTAGATTCATGTGATATGAAACTGTCAATTTTTATACAGTAGACCAATACATATCACTGGCGTGCCTTAACCATATTATAGGTTGATGGAGGTGGGGGTCTGGATATTGACCAAGCTCACACCCTTCCTCTTCTTTTAGACCAGAAATCTTATATTCATATGGTATTAATTACACCACAAAGACTTAAAACAAATAAAAATTATTCTTGGGTACCTTAGATGACAATAATCGTAATAATAAAGGAAATATTGTATTTACAAATAACGTTATATATTTTAGTTAAGCCCAACGCCCCACTATCGACTCTGGTTGTACACCAACAAATAATTAGTGTAGTTATTACAAATATAATTGATTAAATCTTTGAAATATGGCTGAGTTATACCAAACACTATCAACCTTACTATCACTTACTACCAAATATAAATTGTGTTCACATACACGAACGACGTTTAAATGGCACTACGCTGTTGAACTTTTCCCTCACTAAATCGACGCTCACTTTTTGTCGGAGTTAGATTTATGGAAGCATCAAATTAATAAGGTGACTCTGGATCGATGTAGACATTAGCTTACTCTTTACCTGAGTCAGTTCGCACGAGTTTGATCTTTATTGGTTTGTTTTTACAGCCGTCGCCTGAGCATCAAGATACCTGTCTTTATTTAACTGCTGGGATCTAGATTTGATTTTTTTTCACACACCATTAAAGTTTCTTTATACGCATCACTGAAATATGCATCATGCAAATGGTTGAACCCTGATTCCGTCCACAAGAACATGACTTAGTCAAGCTAGTAAATTTAGAATATAGAACTTTCTTTATCACTTTGGGAAGCTCCACAAGAATGCCTTTTCTCCTTAAGAATTTAATTCTGGTTTTATTTAACCTTCCTTTTGTTTTCCTAAACAAACGTTATTTATTTAAACTTTACATACCCATATTGTCATAGCTAAGAATTTCCAGGTGTTTATCTTTACTATATGTAGGTTCTTCAAAACACCTAAAAAACTGCGCGTTGATCTGAGATACCCTGTATGGATCTATAATTTTAATATACTGCTTCAAAAAAGTAAAAAAATCACTATTGTAAATTAGTTAAATGCAAGCAAAGACCAATTCAAGAATCAAGCAATGAAACAAGCAATTAATATAAAATATAACAAGTAACCATTCAATTCATATTATAAGCATCAAAATTTACCGGTATCATCGACTTCCAGCTCAACAGGGACTTTTAATTTGATATATATAAAATATTGAAAATTGTTTGTGCGTCGGTAGGCATAAGTCGCTATAGATCCACAAAAAATGTCACGGATATATTTTTATTGACATCAATGGGGTGGGCATACGTGCAGTGGGCGAAACCTTTTTAGTGTATGTGTGTATAGGGGGGGAGAGGGNGTATAGGGGGGGGAGAGGGGGGGCTGAGGTAGAGGAGATTTAGCAAAAGTAAAGTGGTTTTTTAGGGGCTTGACCTCTCAAGCCTAAAGGAGAGGAAAAATTGCCCTTAGCCCGGAAAATATTTGAAAATTGGATTTCCCTAGAAGATAGTCGAAGGGGCCTTTACCTCTAAAGATGTGGGAATTTGGATATCCCTACGGGTAATTTGGAGTTCTTCTCGCCTAAAAGGAATTTAAAATTAGAGGTACCTAGTAATTATTTGAATCAGTCCTTTCCTGAATAACATTTTAAAATTATATACTTCTAGAACAATAGTTAGCCACCCCTTTTATTTTTTGCCTCAATAGACTTAAATACTTATCGAAGTTCCCGCGATCACCCTTACTTTCTCCATTATACTTAACTTTTTTCCAACCATATTTGTTTTATTTCCTAAAATACTTATGTGCCCACACTTCTAGAATTAATTATGTAATATATATAATGTAAATTGTTATGTTAAATCTAAGTTTCCTCATCGTAGAGCTAAGATATTTTTTTATTCATATAAGCATTACAAAAACTTCTTTCTGCAGTAGCTGATGTTGCTTGTATCACTATCAGAGCTTTCAAAATATCTTCAGTGTGTGCTCCAAGCACATTTTATTTTTACTATGTTAACTTGGTAGGGAATTTGTATCTTGCTTCAACAAGATCTTTACATTATTTAAATGTTTTACTATATTTTTTTGGTGGGGACGGGTGGTAAAATTGATACTTTTCACCCTCTTCTATTTTCCCTGCACCACTGGTCATACCAAGGTTGTTAAAATAGAAGGCTGCCTCGATCAGCCGTTTTTGTGGAGCAGGTTGAGCCGGACGCGTGACGTCAGAGAGTGACGGGCCTACTGCCTCTAAAGACATACAACTCAATGTTTCATTGCGGATAGCTCGATTCGATTTTAATTTAATTAAAATCACTTAACTAAAAGGGCAGCTGTACCTACTAGGTAATACACATCCTTACATTAAAATAGTAAAAAATTTCTCAATCTTACAGTGTACCTACAAATCATAATAACTATGGTTTGAAATGTCTAATCTAAAATATTTATTTAATAAAGCAACAAAAACGTTTTATAATATTAGCTACGATTATTTGCATACTTAAATTGTGAAATATGATACACAAGAAAGCACAGTAGTTAACAACATTAAATAACTTCTTTCCTTAGATGCGCCCGTTCAAGCTATACTCATATTTACACCTATTATATTATTATAATTATTATAAACACCGCGTCTTACTACCCATTCGGTCTAAACGCACTTACGCTTATGTGTAATGGTAGGGTGATTGTGAGATGAAATGGAGGACCTACAGTTTAACGTGGAATCAGAACCACGGTGGAGGCCTGGCATTCCCCCACATTCACAAGTGGTGATAAATACACGTCTTGTCAGAGGTGAAGGAAGGGTTTGGTAATCAGTTAAACTTATTCCAAGAACGAAGATTGAGTCCCGGACCCCCAGCATAGAAGTCTGACACCTTACCCCTATAACACCAGGCCAGCAAACCTTTTATTCTTAGAGTGTTATTGCAAGTTGAGTATTTAAATTATCAAGGTGAAAAAGATTTGATATATATATATATATGTATATATATATATATATGTATATATATATATATTATCCAATCGAATCCACATAAAAATCCAATAAAACTCATAAAGTAAGAAAAGGAATTAAACCATCTTTGACAGTAGGCATTAAAATCCAGCTTTCAATGGGGTACAGGCATCACCTTTAAAGATTTCTTGTAATCACATTTTTAATGTGTCCCGTATAAGATGACGGCTTATTGGCTGTTGGTCAAAATATTGAACATAGCAAGGTAATGCTGCTCCTCCCCTAGCAGAATATAGCTTTTGAAAAAGTTCAGACATTTTAACTAAACTTTATACATTTCTTTATTTTTTATTTTGATTGAAATCATCTTTCGGTTCATCACTCTAGAATTGTACAAGGGGAAAATCATTTGAAATCTATTATAATTGTTACATCTTCAAATATATTGATAAATTACTTTAAATAATGAGAAATACGTTTTTTTAGCACCACATATTACTACCCTTTCGGGTTATACGCTCATGTACCAATTACGATAGTGATTTGAAGGATTTGGAAGGCTATTTTGTAAGGAAGTGTACCAGCCCTTGCGTGGAAAGTCCATTTAAAAAAAAACACACCCTCAGTACACCTGACAGATTCGAACCTTGATCTCCTCGTCATCGGCAATCTAGTCTACCGCGAGAGTAACATGTTATACCACATGGCCACCAAAGTGGGTAAAAACAAGGTTACATCCCTCACTTTCTACTTATCTTCATCTAAGCACTAGTATTAGTTCAAAGTCACCACCTACCACAGTAATTAAAATAACATTTATAGTAACATTAAGGAGAGGGGGAGAGTAGCCAACCAAGCCTTCCTGTAAGCACATCTTTTATACCTACCAAATAGTAACAATAATTACAAAAAATATATTTTTAATAAATGTCCAAAGTTAAAATTTATTGAATGTTCTAAAAATAGCTTCATACTTGAATCCTACTATCAATATTAATGTGATTCCCTTACGTCCTTATTGCGCCTGCATATTATAGCTCTCCAGATCCGTAATGAGCCAAATCAGCCTCCTTAATCTATAAACTACCTCCTCAAATCGTCAATGACTCGTCCTCTGCTCTTCAACTGTTCGTTTCCCTAATGACCAGTCATAGATGAATTAAATTTAAAAAGTAATTCCTATGATTTATCGCACCATCCCCTTATGTCTTATTTCCTTTTTTATCTTAGTTTATCTGATTTCAACCTTTAGATTTATTTGATAGATATAATAGGACAAAAGATAAGTCATTATAATGTCATTAAAATAGAAATATTAATTGACAATTTACGTCTAAAATGATTATGAATGAAAACACATTTAACAGAGAGTAGACTAATACTATTTAAAATTAGCTTTTTAAAATATCAACGATTTTTTCTATACATATACTTAAAATTCGTTTCTGAATAACAAAATAGATTATTAAAGCTCATTTTACATAAAAATATATTTTTTAATAGAAATATTGACTATACTCTACCTATTTTAAAAATGGGTTACACTCACAAAAGATATTCGAGAATAAATCCAATGACAATCCCACGTTTTTAGTTGATAGTAGATAGGTACTAGTATTTCGATTAGTATCGACTAGAGATCCATTTTACTTTTCATCGTGTTTGTTTGAAATATCTGAGAATATTTTTCCCTATCATTTCCATACTCATTAGTGATGAAAAATGTTATATTTATTTAATTTGTATACTCCTTTATTTGATATTTTGATATTAGTTTTAAAAAAAGATGCCATAAAAAAATTAGGAACGAATAGATAACTGTGTAAGTTCCATCTATTTACTTTGAAAAGCAACATGCCAATACTTGGTTCTACTAGGATGTAACTTCAGTTATATCATAGGGACATAGTTTAATCAGTCAATATATATTCAAAAGTTATTATGAAGCCTAGTTATATAGTACAAACATATTTTATTGCACTCTAAATTGATATCTGTTTACTCGTTTATTAGTATATTTATAGATTAATTGATAATATCTATAAAAATATGCGGATCATATGAGTTGCTTGAACCATGAATACGTAAAATGAGATTCAGTAATTGTTCCACCCATCAGTAATTCATGTGAAAACTCGACTGAAAAACTACTACCAACCAAAGTAAACTAGGTGTAATCGTTTAGTAAAAAGCTGAAAAAAAAGAAGAGGGGAAATAAACTGTCATAAGCACCAAGTATCAGATTTCCCACTATTCCACAGATATAACTTTCAAAAAGTTGCAAACCTTCAAGAGTGCAACAATTTGTTAGCATATTACACGCCACGATAACATTACTTATCGTGTTTGTGTTTTACGATGAGAGTCATATCCGTCGTGTTCAAGACATAAACATTTCCCTAGTTTCATTCAATCTCTAAAACACCTGTATCATTCGAGAAAGCTCTGGTTGGCGCTTTACGACAGTCACCGCTTCCAACTATAACCTCCCCCCCGAGTTATCAGCGCTGGCTGTTAATAACGTAAAACACAGGATACTCGCATTAACCCCCTCCCCCTTCCTCCCCTACCACAACTGTGGGCGGAAACTGTAATGGTGAGACCGGGATAAACTGGAATGGTGTTGATAATGTACCGTGCCGGGGAGAGGGGGAAAGGAAACCTACTAAAGTCTATTTAGGAGTGAAGTAGATATAATACAAAACACCGTACAGGGGCGTGACTCTCAACTAAGCAGTGTAATACACTACTAATACTGTCGCTAAAAGAGACTTCCGCTGAAGGTGTACCCGTGTTCTCGACTAGTATCCTAGTCGTGATTTATCTAAATACAAAACAAACAGGAAAATTAATGAGGGCTTACAATTATGAGATTTAAATATAGCATAGGCCTACATGTACCAACAATAAAATTTAGTCAATAACCAGGCATATAAACCGTTATATAGAGCTATATATTATTACCAAAATTAGCCATAATTTAATTTATGTTAAAATAAAAATAATCATGATAAGCAAAGAATTAAATTAGGATTTGATTAAAACACTTTTTCAATGTAATAATTTTAGTAAAAAAAAAGTTTAAACATTAAATTTATTAAATAAATATAAAATTTGTATCTATAATAATCCACAAAATTGATGTTATCGTCTTTATTTGGCGACAGAGCCATATGCTTCCACTATAAATTTGGTTTTGACTGAGGGTTATTTTCGAAGTAATCGGTCACAGTGTTTTTAAATGTTTTATTATATTTTTTTCTTGGAACTTAAGTGTTTGAGCCTGAAAGTTTTGATTTAATTTTAACGTAACAATTTAATTTTATGTTTTATTAGAAAACTACTTCGATTTATTAAACTTAAAATTCATAATTCTACAAAAGCAAATATTGTTGAAAGAATTTAACGATATTTTCACAGTTAAGAAGTTATTTTAGAGTTATAATTAATTAATTTTAAACTAGATTTTTTTACAATAATAATAATAAAAATCAAATCATCAAAATAATCCAAGCGTGTTTTATATTGTGGTTATATTAAAATAATGTATTATATTAAATGAAAAAAGTCATAAAACAGATATTCTATACTAACTAAAAATAAGTTAAAATCAGAGCTGTAAGATTCTATCACGTGGATAGTCCAAATAGGCAGTACAAACGATGTAGGTACAAACATTTAATTAATTAAATTAAATTAATTAGTTTGGTAGGGAAATTATCTGTGAAGCTATGATCAAACCAGGAATCTCAAATGAGTGCGGTTTTCTACATTATTTACTTGACAAGAGCAAAATTAGTGATGTATAAGAAGTTTTTTCAAGGTTAATTATAATATTATAGTAGCAATCTAAACGCCATTTTATTCTAATGTATGCCTAAGGAAATATCATTATCATGATATAATTCCAAACAAAAAAGAACAAAAGATTTTTGCAAACAAAAAAAAAATGTGACACTTTAAAACCTTGAAGTAAAAATATAGGTCTTACGAATTATTTAGTTACTTGGAATTACTGTAGGGCTGTCCACAATAATTGATTAAATCTAGGGAGAACTGTTGACAGGCCTCTCAACATCGATCAAAACTTCTCTTTCCTTCTTTCTTATATTATTAAGAACATAAAATGACAGCTTGCACGAGTACAAAGAGGAAAATGGCAGTAAAATATATTAATACCCCTATTTTTATTGGTGGGAACCTTTCTTTAGTCACAATATGCAAGAAGGAATCAATAGTGAATTTGTAAAGTTTTCTATTTGGTAAAGTGTACACATGCTGGAAATAATATATCAATGAGCAAGAAAATACTATTCCTGGAAGCTAAAATTCCAAGAACCTTCCATTATTACTATTATTAGTATTACTGAAATTTCGTTCTGACCTAAAAATTAAATCAGTGAGGACACAAAGGTACTCCTCGCCTTCTGCAGAAGATACAACACTTAAACTTTGATTTTGATTTTTATCTTTTAATTAAAATGAAATAGAAATTTAATAGTCATATTTTAATAACTTGAAAAGAATATTTCAAAGATAAGATCTGATTAAATAATGTTTTAAAGCCGAGATCTCCCGATTAAAGATTTATATATATCCGCGCAGGAAGATTTGGTTCTGTGTCAAGTTGTAGTTTATATGATCGGGTGAAACAACCATTGATATATATTGATAAGGTGTGAGTCTAGCGATTTAAGACAAGTTTTTTTTTTGTCATCATTGCCAGTAATTTCCTGGAATGTAGGTTTTTTTTTGTGTGTGTCAATTGCTCGATGAACCAAACTATTACGGAGTTTGGGTGAAGATTTATTTTTGGGAAATAGATTATGTTATAGAGTTGGGGTGGTATGGTGGCTTTACTCGATATGGCAAACGAATAATGTGTCGTTGCACCGGAAAAGATTTATCTGATTACCAAACCCTTCCTTCACCTCTGACAAGGCATCTTGTGAATGTGTGGAATGCCAGGTCTCCACCGTGGTTCGGATTCCACGTTAAACTGTAGGTCCTTCATTTAATCTCACAATCACCCTGCCATTACACATTAGCGTAAGTGCGTACAACCCGAACGGGTAGTAAGACGCGGTGCTAATAATAATAATAATAATAATAATAATAATAATAATAATAATGTGTCGTTGCAGAACTTTTAACATGAAATAAGCGATATTAGAGGCTGATATTCATGAAATATAGGTCGAATTTGTATGGTAGAATATTCTTTAAGTGAGACACATAGAATGATTTAATGAACCCCTTTACATAAAGATTTTAGAAAGAAAGAAAATATTTCTGGGTATAAAACAGATTTTTGTAATAATTTGTTGAAATTTAGGTTCCTACATTAGTTTACACCATTTCTAAAACTGATGAGTAGGTTTATTCATATTTGATTGATCATTTTTTGTAAAATAGATGATTTTTAAAATAATTTAGAACAATTGAGTTACCCTAATTAGTTTATTTATTTATTATTTAGCACCGCCTCTTACTACCCGTTCGGGTTATACGCTTTAAGAACTAATTACGCTAATGGAATAGGAATTGGGATGGTTGAATTAGAGGAAGTGAACCCGCATTTGCGTGGAGGGAGAGTGGAAAACCATTTAGGAGAAACAACCCCCAGTTCACCCGACCGAGATTAGAACCTCGATCTCCCCGTCCTCAACAGTCGAGCTCAACACGACTAGTGCGTTAGTCAACTACGCCACCGAGGCGGTTCTAATTAGTTTACATTATTTATAAAACTGAAGAGTAGGTTTCTTCATATTTGGTTGAACATATATATATATATACATCAAATTCACTAAACCTATAACATGTATAGCAAATGAAAAACACATAGCAGAAAATTAAATTTATATTTTTTTATTACACATTATATATATTTTTAATGCGTATTATTTCTCAAATTACTATTTGGTAGAAAACACACTGTAACTAGGGAAGTTAACTAGTAAGTTAATGTGGTAAATTAAATTTAAGGAAAATCATGGAGCATTTATGATAATTTGATAAAATTAATTCTTACAATGTTTAACTAGACACCTACTTCACTCACGTAGATCTTGGGGCATCCCACAAATTACGATAAACGCGAGCCTGAGTCCCTCAAAGTCACCCCGTAGGTATAATAATGATGATTTTCAAACTTAAATCTTTCAAGAGTTGATCATTGTCCAATAATACGACACAGCGTTCATGAACATAGCCAAAAAATTAAAATTGCACCAGTTATAACAGATTTTAATTTATTTTTATAAGATACCGGTATTAAAATGTGTGTATATTTTTAACAATCACACTATTTAAAAACCAGCCTAGCTCTAGAGTCAATAGCTATTAATCTTTGTAATCGATTCTTCATTTGAAAGAGTAAGCTCCAATTTTACTAATTGCACATTTTTTGGCAGAGCATTGAATCTAGCTCCAGAACATTAGCTCATTAGACCTTTAGAAAGTTACTCGCAATATTTTTCTACCTACAAAATATATTATAACATTATCCACAGCAGATGTAATAACAACTTCATAGACAACACAATATTACAGCTATTACATTATTAGTCTTTATTAGCGTATCTAAAACAAAATTGTAATAATAAAAAAGAACAGACTCGAATAGTTGGGAGATAAGGTTTCCAAATCATGATGTTTGTACGACCGCCCCAGTTGCCCTCATCAACGCCCATTAGTTTGCACGCTCTTTTCTCGAAAACCAGTGCAAACTTGCGCTTATCTCTTCCATTACCACGAAACCTCCCAATTTGACTCGAACCCGGCATTTCCATTTAATTACACGATGCATTCTTAAGATTGTTTGACGTCATAGAGGCAAATTGGGCAAGAAGAGCAATTTTCTTTTACAGGTTTGCATGTGCTTGCTAACTGATCTAAAATAATGGGGTTGAAAAGTACGCTCAGCGGTTATGAACCGGAATGGGGTAGTTAAATTTTTACGTAACTATGGTACGAGTATAAATCTAGTTTTTTCTACGCGTTTGTGCCAATCATGGATTTAATTTCTAAAAACATCCAATCTAATGTTAAACGATAAAGAAACGTATTGTTCTAAAATTTAAATTATTATTTAAGCACAACCAATGATAGGGAAGACCCAAGCTCAAACCTCAGGTGATTTTTTATAAAAGCAAAAATTTAAATTACAACTTCACAAAAAGGAGGGAAAGCTTATTGTAAATTCAATCTTTGTTAAAACCAAAACACTTAAGTATTTAGTACATTATATACGGATTACCCAAATGGGTAGTGAGACGCAGTGACAAAAATAAAATTCTATCGAAAAAATTTTTAATATTTTTGAATTTAAAAGAAAATTTAACTCTCGCCAATTTGCATGGGAGGAAAGAAGAACACTACTCTGGGGAAAAGCCTCAATACACCCAGATTGGGTTTGAAAGCTGACCTCAATACTAACGAAGCCAACGATACATGACAGACAGTTTATTCTGTGCTCAACAAAATGATGGGTCATGATTATCATTTTAGGTAGATGCCTTTTCTGTAAAACTAAGCAATTTTTTTAAAATATTAATATTATAAGTATTTAAAAACATAATTTATATAATAAATTATAAATACAAGTAATTTTCTTCATGCCTATTAATATTTATTTCTATTTTGAAAAATATTCCTCCATTAATAAGGTCTGGTCCTCCCACCAACACAACTAATTGAATGTATTGAGAACAAACACAATTTTTGTATAATTTACTAATTTACTGTCTTCTAATTAGTTAAGATATTTTCTTCTTTAATTTGGTAATTATTATTTAAGATAAACTAATAAAGAAGTAACAGGATACTTTCAATGAATTGTATTTCTTATAGACAATAGACCCATGGCGTATTTCAGTGGAATGAATTTAATCAAGATAAATAATAAAATGTACATGTTAATTTATCAAATCAAGAGAAAATATTGTGATCGTGTAAAAATTATATCTCTATAATATGACGACTCTTTACATTTTATGTGAACACTAATAAAAAAAAATAATTTAAAAATCTGTTAATCTATTCTCATGTATGACTATTTGTCAGTCTGTCGGACCGTGGCCCTGAATCCAAAACGGTTTGATGGATTTTGTTGAAACTTGGATATTAAGGTTTTACAGGGCTATACCCCAATTTTTTCTTTTTAACTTAGCCCTTAAAATAAAGGTGGTTTACTGCTGATAAGTATTTTTTTGAATTCCAAATTTATCGAAAATGGCTTTAACAATTTTGTCTAAAATGCAAATCTAGGATTTGTTTTGACATGACCAATAGGTTTTTGGGCAAAAATTCACTAAGGGCAGTTTAATTATAAATATTTCGAAAATAATTATAACGATTTTGTTAAAAATGTATATATGGACATTTTGTGCTATTACAAATAACAATGTATTTTTTTGGGAGGGGGGAAGCAAAGATGGTGGTAAAACCTCATCTCTGGTAGCTTATAGATAACTGTATTTCAAAAACTGGATATATTTAAGAATAATCCTATCCTAACAGTGTGATTCCAAATGTTATCTTGGAACTGTTAAACATGCCAAATAACTCTGTTTACTTGGTTATGGGTAAAAATTAGTTTAAAATAGGAATCTGGAAATTATTTTTCATGATAAGTAAGAATACGTTTATTTTTCACATATTAATAATTTTGGGGTATTTTACAAATAATTTAGTTTTTGAAAATTTAAATTTATTAAATATATATTTGAACATTTTGGTTTAAAATTCATAGGTTGTGATACGTTCATGTGCTAGGGATGAGTAAGGATAAATTTAAAGTAAGTGTATCAGCACTTGCGTGGTGGGAGATTAAAACATATTTTGGAGAAAAAACCTTCAGTACAACCTACCAAGTATCAAAACCTGTTTTTCCCGTCATTGGCAGTACAGTATATTGTATTAATGATGCCTTTGATCACGTGGTCATTGAAGGAGGATTGCTGTTGTGGAATGATAAATGCAGAAGGTTTCACTTTATTATTATTATTATTAGCACCGCGTCTTACTACCCGTTCTGGTTATACGCACTTACGTTAATGTGTAATGTTAGGGTGATTGTGAGATGAAATGGAGGACCTACAGTTTAACGTGGAATCCGAACCACGGTGGAGGCCGGCATTCCCCACATTCACAAGATGTCTTGTCAGAGGTGAAGGAAGGGGTTGGTAATCAGATAAATCTGTGCCGGGACCGAGGATTGAACCCCGGCCGCCAGCACAGAAGTCTGACACCTTACCCCTAGACCGCCAGGTCACCAATATTTCACATTGATTGGATTTTATGTCCGATCGTAGTCATTTACCACCAAAGAGTATGGAGTGTGGTTTTGACTCTGGGCCAGCACTGTTCATAGACTACCAGTTGACTTAGCATACTAATGAATGTTCTGGTTAAATTATTACCTTCTTGCCGTCCCAGCGACTGTACTCCCGCCATTTGTCCAGGCCGGGCCTCCAGTATTCCAGCGTGTACTCCTCGGCGTACTCTTGTCCTCGGCCGTGGCCATATCTCCCCTGGGTCTCTACCCCCGTCAACACGTACACCTCCCCCAGGTCCACCTGTAAGAACTCCCTCACGCCTTGCTCCACCTGCAGCTTAGGGCACCACGCGCCACCTGTCTTCTCCACGCGGAGCCTAAGGCACACAAACATAGGAAAATAAGGTGGGGCCACCTAGGTAGCTGAATGAGTTTCAATATGATAATGTGATTATGTTAAAAAGGATTTACATTATTTTAGCACTACCAAATTCTTTGTTTTCCACTTTCTAGAAGGAATTCCCATTTTCCCAGGCATCTTATATTGAAGAAAAGAATATGAAATGTTAATTTTTCTTCAAACTGACTGGTTTTTAGTCATGTTTAAAAGAGGATGATTTAAAATTGGTGGGGAAATAAAACATCTGTCGCTTCACAGCTCTTGGGTATTTTTAGCACCGCGTCTTACTGCCCATTCGGGCTATACGCCAATGTACTATTTACACTGATTGGTTATGTATTATGAATACTTGGTTTAGAGGAAATGCACCCGCATTTGCGTGGAGGGAGAGTGAAAAACAATTTAAGAAACCCCGCCCACAGTGCACCTGACTGGAATTGAACCTCAATCTTTCCGTCTTGGGCAGTCTAGTCCAACACGAGAGTAGCGCGTTAGATAACGCGGCCACCAGGGTGGGTCACACCCCTTGTTAAAAAGGGGTAATAATACATGTTTGAATCGGCGCGCTTGGTTCTTTAGTTAACTCCTTCATACATTAAAATACCTACTATTTTAAGCTTTCAGTTAGATGCCCCAAATTAACAAATGTTCAAATATTTTTTGCTAGATTTCTTTCAAAAATCCCTGGTTTTTACCGGTTTTCCAGGTGCGTGACAACCCTATTAAATATTGATAAAACCAATAACAGTAAACAGGTTTAATTTTTACCAAGATGAAAATTAAGCTTTTTATGACTCTATACATATATATAGACTCATAAGTATATTTTAAAAAATGAAGTTTTTATGACCTATACATATATATAGACTTAAGCATAGTTAAAAGTCGAAAATTTCTATTCTGAATAGTAAAAAAAAGCACAGATTTTGGGTTTATCATTCACACCTAAATTTCGAGAAATGAAAGGTAACTGATATATAAGCGAAGAATGGATTTTTACGACACGAATGATGTAATTTAATATGGGGGTGACAACACGAATTAAACTGCTAATTGTATTTTCCTCCTCTCACGTGTTTTTTCCATCCTTATGACGGACAGCTCCACCACGTAACTTTATAGGCCCACTTTGTTTCTGGCTTTTATGAATTTACGCTAGACTGTTCTAATGTTTTAAGTAAGTGATTCATCTGATAGTCTTTATTCTCACATTTATAAGTTTTGTATTCGTCTTACAACATGCTCAGGCTTTACACCTATGTATTAATCACGATAATTCGTTAAGGTTAAGAAGGTTTAATTCATAAGAAGTGTACCCGTATTTGTGTGGA
>CABEEJ010000619.1:120490-175851 GCA_901482245.1 Timema douglasi
TATTATTATTATTATTATTAGCACCGCGTCTTACTACCCGTTCGGGTTATACGCACTTACGCTAATGTGTAATGGTAGGGTGATTGTGAGATGAAATGAAGGACCTACAGTTTAACGTGGAATCCGAACCACGGTGGAGGCCTGGCATTCCTCACATTCACAAGATGTCTTGTCAGAGGTGAAGGAAGGGTTTGGTAATCAGATAAATCTTTGCCGGGACCGAGGATTGAACCCCGGCCGCCAGCATAGAAGTCTGACACCTTACCCCTAGACCGCCAGGTCACCTACAACAGAGTTATAAAATGCATTGAGACATTATCAACCGAATCTTTAAAACAATAAGATGGAATATGGAATATTATCTTTTTAAAAAAAACTTTGATTTTATATTAAGAACACGTTAGGAAAGGTGTATTGTAGAATACGAACTACACTTTGCCATAAAAATTGATACTATAGATTTACTTTCATCACTCGGTAGAAAACTCACTGATCAGGTATGAATGAAAATACATACTCGTAAGATACATATAGCTTATATGTGATTATTCTAGTACGGCCGAATGGGATAAAGTTAATAAGGCTGTTTTAACAACGCTATTAACAGAACTGTCAAAAACTCTTTCACTTACAGCGTTATTAATATACGTTTTACTCGTTTTATTTTAATAGCACTTTACCTAAAATCACACTTGAATTCAAAATATTTTTTATGCGGGTATGATTTATAAATATTAAACTATACATAAAATATAGCCTTTAAGGTGGGTTGCAAAGGGGGGAGGGGGGGCTCAAGGAATGTCTAGTTTTTTATGTAGTGTTTTTTTAAACATTATATTGGGTGAAATTAATAAAACGTTGCTCCAATTTAGACATATAGAGTTTAGTTTTCTTCACATGTTGATATCAACAGTTCCCGAATATCTGTCATGAGAATAGTGGAATTATCTAACAAACTTTTAAATGGAAAGAAAAAGTTATGATTAAATTTCAGAACACCCTTGACAGATGTCCAATAAATTTTAATCTCATCATGTAAAGAAAACTAAATTCTATGTTAACTCTGGGGCAATATTTGATTTTGGTCAAAAAATTGTTTGCCATAAAAACTGAAAAAAAAAACCCACTTGGTTTTCTCTCATCCCCTTTCATCCCGCCTTAAGGGCTAAAAACATCTTATTACTTCTACAGTGATTTTTTAAATTTAGTAGTAATAGAAGACAAGGTAGCTCTATCTTACATAATTTAAAATACAAATAGTTATTTGGTCTTTGCATCTTATAAAAAACTATTATATATAAAAACTGTGGGAAAATCACAAAAAGATCGATAATAAAGGTTCCTAGTAAGAAGCTACTATCATATTATGTCCAAAGTAGGCAACAGACTTAAAAACTATTTGATAAATAATTAGTTTCAAAAATAAAAATTAAATCAATTTACTTTTACTGTTGTGAAATATTTACTATATTTATTTGTAGGAATACGTTTATGTTTGTATAGCGATATTATATATATATATATATATAATTAAGCTCTATTACGTATAATATTATCTGGTACAGAATATTTGTTTGTTTTAAATTAAACTCATATGACTGACTAAATTATATTATTGATTAAAGTTTGAAATATAGCTTTACGGAGATTATATATGCTATAAATTTTACTGGCCATAGAAATATGCGCACCAAACAGATAATGTAGTTTTAAACAAACAGTACAGGACAAGTTTAAAAAAAAAAAAGCCCGACCAAACAGCTCACATGCTGTGTTTGAAAGTTTTTTTTGTTTGTTTTGTTTTTTTCCAAATTGGTGCTTTAAATATTGGTGGTATGTATCGGCGTAGAACGACCACTTTTCAAGTGATAAAATACACGAATGAGTAAGCTACTTGACCACCGTCGAAATTGCTTCACCATACTCCAATTTTAAGTTCATCGTGTTATCCGCAGAACTTTGGCAAGGGGAAAGAGAAGTGGAGCTGGGGGGGACGAAGCGCCACTTGACCTTTCAACCATCGCCACACACTAACGATAACACTGTAAACCTGTTTGAAATGACAATGAAGCGTGGTGTTTGCATGTTGCTTAACCCCCTTAAGTTCACACCCCAACGAATAGGATTCCGCAAATTGGCAAATGCTTCCATTACCCTTTCTGCCTTTGACTGCTTTCCTCTATGTATGTTCGTATCCTCTCGTTTCCTTTTATTCTATCATTTTGTATCTCCCCTCCATTTCTAAATACTCATCTGTTCATCCACGTGAATGGGTGGTAAGTGATCCTGGTTACGTGTCTATGGATCAATAACTACAATTCAAGTGGTGTGTAGAATATTATAGAGGATACATTATACATACCCTTTGTTTATCATATTTATAAAGAATCAAATAGACAAAACTATTATATCTGCTTTTAGTGAGGATTTACTCCGTCTAGATATTATTTTCTGTAAATTGAAAAATGACACCTGGACACGAGAATCGAACCAGATACCTTTGGCTTAGTACGCCAAAACTACAGCCACTGAGCTATCCATGAATCGTCCCGTTTCCAGGGTAACTCTTCACTCATATTTTAAGGCAGAGTCTATGATGGACGTGCGGAAATCGTCGGCTACAAAACGTGTATACAAAGGGTATATATATATATATATTTAATACATAAATATACAAATATGAAAATATATATAAATAGTCTTTATATATATATATATATATTATAAATAAAGGGTAAATATAATGTTTCCTTTCTATATTTTACACACCACCCGAATTGTAGCTACGGACCCATTGACTTGTAACCTGGAAAACACACGCATTCCCATACACATACATACACAATATACACATATAAATAGGGTGTACCATAATATGCGGGAGCCACGTCTGTGATGGACAGTATACACAAAAACATTGAAAAAGTTCATATTATAAACACGTGTTCTATTTGACCTTGTCTCCGAGCTACAGCCACGTGATTCCACTAAACTGTTTGTGTACCATACTCAATATATCTCGAGCTTTTGACTAGGTCTGTTCTATAGGTTATTCCTAGAAAAAAACAAACTATATTTCAATCATTTAATATATTTGAAAGAGTGTGGCATTCTTAGACAGGACGAATGCAGGCCGAAATTCGCCCTTTTGAACACTTCCTGTATTGCTAAGCACTTACTATGATGTAAAGAAGCTGGGGGGTAGTCAGAATCCCGTTTCAACACAACCAAAAACTGAATACAATTTGAAATTAGCTTAGCTCTAGCTTTGTTAATTTTACCAATTTTGATATATCTCACTTAAAATTAATTTAATTCGTAGTACCTTAACTATTACGTTATCTAACTAAACATAGCAATTTGACCTACCTCAAGATTAAATCTCCACCCTCCCAGCCCCCACCCTCAGCTGGAAACTAACCTAGTTACAGTAGCCCCATGGATTCTTTGGTACTGATTAACAGCTCACAGCTGACAACTGACGGCTTTGAAAAGTTACCAGACAAAATTATTTATCCCTATACCGAACCAAATGATTTGAAAAAACATATGTTTAGCAGTTGTCACTTCTGACAGTCAAAATTTAGGTATATACCTAAATGTTGAATGTCAGAAGTCAGCTGTGAGCTGTCAGTCAGCACCAAAGAAGCCACGGGACTACTGTAGTAACAGCTAGAACCATTTCATATCGAAGTTAGATTTTTTGTTTATTTCTTTAAAAAAAACAGTAGAATGAGACAGGTGAAACCATTTTATAATATTTTGAAATAGAATAATAAAAATATATTATTTTAATATAAAAACAATTAATTAGAATTCAATTTTTCTGTTAGCAATTAGAGCATATTATGGAAAACTGAACATTGAAACCTAGTTTTGGGTTAAGCATAATCGTATAATCTAATTTCACGGTTAATCGACAATGAGATGGCCTTTTGATATAACCATACCCGCATTCATCAGTCTTACAGTGACAGACTTCCTTTCATTGCCGGGTAAACCTCATTAAAACACCTTCATTGCCGATGATAAAAACTAGCTCAGACCTCAGCGGTCATAGACAATTCCCGGCTCCCACCAAATATACATGTAATTATCCCAGGTCAGGTTAGACCAAACAGCTCGGGGCCTAATTGTTCTGGAATAATCAAATATAATTTATAATTTTTTTAAGGTATCTCATTAGGATGTCTAATTCCAACCTCATTTACCTTTGTTAGGAGAAACATAATAGCAAGGTGAATGCGGTTGTAATGAGATATATAAGAAATGTATGTGTAAATATTCGTGTGGATGTAGTAGGTAATGAAAGGGTGATGAAGAAGTGCACTTTGAAAGGGAATACAATAGGTAAATGTGAAAGAAGGGCCTTACGTTGGCTTGGGCATGTTGAGAGGTTGATTGTGGATCGAGAGAAGAAGCAAATATGTGAAGGTAGAGCGTGTGGACAGAAAAGGAGTAGGCTAAATGTTGTAGACGAATGTGTGAAAGCGAAACATTAAAGAGTTTTAAGAATGAAAGAGCATGTATGATTTGGTGTATCAATTTGTCGAAGCGACAGAGGTATGCAAGGATAAAGAAGTGTGGAGAAAGTTAGTGAGAATGGAATAGGTACAGAGTGTTTTTTTTTAAAAACAATATGCACATTTTCTTGCCTACCCCGTAGGGAGTAGAGAAAATCTATACTAAAAGTATACTTTAGACTGAAGAATATTAAGGTAGACTATTAGTAATGTTTTCTTCTGCAGGTATAGATTGTAATACTTATTATTAATTTCTCAAACTACCTTTTGTTTGCTACTTTACTTTTCTTTCTTCTCCCCAAACGGTAATTTCATGTTATTCTATTTTTTTTGTATAAAAAAAAAGCAATGTCTCATTTATATTCATTTTCTATTTATTCTTCACTCAGCTTAATGTTATAAACTTATTACCGTTATTCTATGTTTATATTAAAACTCTTGCTATATTCCACGTTCTTATATTGCAACCTTATCGTTCATATATATATATCATACACACACATATTTTTTTAACGATACACTTAAAAACATGTTTAGCTCTGCCTAGATTCTTCTTATACTCCGCATCTCCGTCTTTTCTCCTATCTTTCTCTCTCTCTCTATTCAACCCGCATCTCGATGTATTCATCCCTTATTGAATCTCCCATTACTCAACCAAAGCAGTAGGTGTGGACGAGAGTGTCTTTACAATATACACACAGCCTTCATCTACACGCTCAAACAACTATTGATCACAAGTATACTGTGGAAACACACACAATCAACATCAAACTCAGATATCATTCAAAGTGGAGGTTCGCCACATTGACGAGCATTAGCTACCCCCTAGTTCCAAGACCCCTACCCTCCCCTCTCGCGGGTGACAAAAGGCTTTAAATCATGGGTAACGTCACGAATACACTTGTTTGTGTTTTGTTCGATCCTCTCCAGTTTAAAGTGACTTACAAATTGGATTTCAATAGTCGAATTACAAACCAATTATTGTGCTAGTTTTACTCAGTGTTATGGTATTAGCTGTTGGGGGGTGAGTTACATGTGTGTGTAAAAGAGTTTATTTCCTAAATGGGGGCTTAGGTTGGGGCTTTTTTTTTATCCGTAGATGGGTCGAGTTTGAATAAATTTGTTGTTTTATGAGCGTGACTGTTGATTTTAGAGCTCATATAATTATTTGGCGGAACAAAGCTGTCAACGGCTTGTTAGGTTCTAATCACGACTATGGATTGTGTTAGGGCTGCAAATGAGTAGAAAAGCTGAATAAATATAGTAATGGCTTATTTAATTTATTATTGCAAGTTAATCTAATGGCAAGGATTACCAATGATCGTGGTAGCGTGTCACTAGTGCGCCTTTGGTTGGGCCGTTCAAATAGTGATTGTGATTTTTTCAGTACAAATTCCAAATTTTATTTTTTAGTGTGAGATTATTTCAGTGAATATAATTGCTATCATTTAAATAAAATAATAAAGTTATATTGTTTCTTTACAATAAATAGGAATTGTAAGATATGGGAATACGGGATAAAAATAAACTTTTAATATGTATTTTCTCTAAACAATTTTCTATTATTTCTTACATTGCCACGTTTTATATTTAATGATTACAAAATATATCTTTATACCTAATTATTTCTGCCAATTACTTAAATATATAAGGAAAATAAATATTACAATACAAATATAATAATACTATACAAATATTAGGTTTTGTATATCAATAATTCACAATATCCTATTTAATTTGAAAGGTTTAATATATAAAGTTATTTAAATATCGATCTTGTTAAATAAAAAATATTTATGTTGACAAGATTAATATTTCAAATTTATTATATCTATCTTTTAGAACAAATTAGTGAATTTGTATCATATTTTCTTTTTGTATTTTCAGTTCACTAGTTACTTTTATGGACTAAACTATCATTGCCATACCAACACAACCAAACTGCTTTTGTTGTTTTTATAAGCTAGTTTCGGCGAATTACATGAGGGGCGAGATTAAGTGAAACCAACTCATATTAGTACTTTTGAATATTAAATTTCTGCTTTAGTTTTAGTGTGATATGATGCAATTTGAATTTCAAAAACTATTACCTAAAAAATAAATATTTATATAAACAAAATGTTATTTTTTAAAATTAAATTCAGTAAAGAGTTAAATTTTGATACATTAATCCTTAAAATACATTTAAATGTAATTACATTGATAGTCGAATAATCATAACCTTTTCATAATTAGAATGTATTGTGGGGAAATCGGTATTCGAATCACTGTCGTGTGTACTGAGGTTAGTTTTATAAATGGTTTATTACCGTCCATCCACGCAAAGGTGTTTAGTATCGATATTATTATTATTAGTACCGCGTCTTACTACCCAATCGGTTTACACGCACTTACACTAATGTGTGATGGTAGGGTGATTGCGAGATGAAATGGAGGACCTACAGTTTAACGTGGGATCCGAGCCACGGTGGAGGCCTGGCATTCCACACATTCACAAGTTGTGGTTAATACACGTCATGTCAGAGGTGAAGGAAGGGTTTGGTAATCAGATAAATCTGTGCCGGGACCGAGGATTGAACCCCGAACCCCCAGCACAGAAGTCTGACATCTTACCCCTAGACCACCAGGTCATCTACTATCAATATTGATTTTCTCCTACCTAGTTAATAAATATAAATTAATATGTCAATAGCCTGAACAGATAATAAGAAAAGGTGCACCCAACAAATGTATAGAATGGCATTTAAGAAAAGAGTTAATTTAGGGATGACTTTGACACGAATATCTTATTGCTTTCAGAAATAAAAATTGGCTACGCGAATCTACCTGTAATTTATATAAATTTTTTTTCTTACCCCTCAGGCAGTGAAAGTATTGTGATCGTATAAAAAACGTACTTTACGTTTCATGAACTCCTGAATATGATAGAGTTTTTTTTTCAATGCCGCCTGTCTGTCTTTCTGACTGTTAATTGGAATAGAGCCATATAACCATTTTACGGATCAAGCTAAAACCTTGTATCTAGGGTTTTCCTAAGGTTTATGATTTCTAATATTATCTCTACAAACCTAAGATTAAGTTTAGTTTACTTAAGGGTGAAAAGAGAAAAAGTTTTTGTTTTAACAGAATCTGCTCTAAAGATTGATTTAAGTTTGTTCAGCGTAGGAATTGTTTTCTGAAAGGCTTTTTTTTCTCTACCAGAAATATATTATATAGTAGGATATTGGTAGGAAAAAAGACCTTCTAGATAGTAATTCCTACCGTGAATGGCGTATAATTTCGTATTCAGGTACTGTTCAACATTACAAACAAAATGGTAGCTCTCAAATTGCTATGAAAATTATTTTGAGGGTACCTTACATAAAGCAAATTTATAATTTTGATATCTTCGCATTTCTTTGAGATACAAAATAACTTATAATTGTAAAGTTGTGGTAGGTAGGTCTACTATTCAAAATGAAAAAATCCTTTTACCTAAAATATATTTTTATACAACCATTATTGTGTGAGTTAATGGCAAATACATTTATTAAATTGAGGCCTGGAACATTGATTGTTATACTATTTGGTGAACAGGGATATTCCCTTTTTCTCGACATGTTTCTATAAAAGTGTGTATTATTTAATGTAGGAGCTTTGGTGGGATGTTTTTTCAGCAATGTCAATTATTTGGTTTCACATATTTTACGAGCTTTGAGTAAATATCTCCCATTTATAAGTAAAGGAGTGAGAAAGTCTTTGCGGTGATCAGTACAATTTATTTTTCTTGCACAGCATCCTAATACCCGTTTGTATACTTATAAGAAAGGGATACAAACTAGGAATGTAGGCCTAAACTTGATAGGAAAATTACACTCAGTTTCAAGGAGGGAGTTTCAATCATTTGAGTACATTCAACTAGAATCTGAGACCAAACCTTTCTGTATCCATAAAATAAAATCATACATGACAGAAGACTTAGTCCATGTGACAATCGGTGCAAATTGATGACTGGATAGCTTAGTGGTAAATACATTTTGTGCTAGACCAAATATTCCAGCTTCCACTCCAGTAACCAGGTGTAATTTTCAATTAGATTTAAGTAAATGAAAGATTTATCCAAATACGTCTAAATCCTTGACCAAAGTTAATCCCAGCTTCATATATTGATTTTTCTGACTAGGAAATTATTTGAATTGTCAATAACTAGAATTTTAAACCACACTAATAAAAAAAATGGCGTAGAAGACTGTATAAAATGTCTTCAAAGGAGAATAGCAGAACATTTGTTGAGTATCTCTGGATTCAACGGAGAACAGGGTACAAAACAAAGATAGCTGACAGCCAGTCTTTGAAAAGAAGTTTTATTGTGTCAGGGTGTTCTTTCTTTTTTTATATCCCACATACACACACACAGTCATTCCCTATCCCTCTTTTGCACAAGACACACTTTCAATACAACATAGCACACAACAGCGCTAAATCTCTTGGCGACGTTGTTTGATGGACGGTTGCAGTGGGAGAGACGCCACCGACGCCGCAGTGATGTTGACATCGAAAACTCACTCGTTCCTCGCTCCCGGAGATTAAGTCAGAAGACGTCTCTCTCCTTTTCCCTCCTCCCCTCCTTAACCCCTCCACGCAACAGCCATGCAACCACTAAAACCCATTGCTCCAACATTAATTAACATTCTATCCTTGACAAGATTGCTAATTCTGATTACTGCTTCACGCATCTCTGATCGCCGTTTCTAGAGAACTGTAGCTCCGACAGAAATATAAAGCGCCAAATGTAGTTTACATTTTGAAGTAAGACTCTAGTTCAAATCTCATCAAAATTAAAGGAAAATTATGAGTGTACTTGCAAAGAATTACCGTACATAAAGCATTGCTGGATGGCATGGTGTATTGATAAGTCTGTTGCTTTGTTTTGAATTATTCTGCTTTGAACACATTTGTTTGGCAAAATAACTGACTTTGATAGTTCTGAAAGTATTCTTATTACAACAGCAAATTCTAGTTTTTTTTAAAGAGTAGACAAACATATTTATCTGAAATGGGTGTAACTATAAAAAAAAACAGCCTCTTTAAAAATAAGTGTTTCAGAGAGATACATCCCCTAAAGTGTTTACCTAAAAATCAACTTAAATTCAACTAGAATTGAAGTTGTATTGGTTTTAATCGTGTGTTTATATAATAAGTCAGTTCAGAAAGTATACATAAACTACATCAACTAAATAAATACAATTATAAAAATTATCGATTTTAACCGCCCTTTTTTTCTTCTTTCAAAATGATATTTTAAGTACAATGTCATATTTTAAAGTTTGATAATACTTGGTTAAAAACAACTATATTTAGTGTATTAAACTATGTTTGATACGATTTACTCTCATTTTGCGTCAAAAGAATGGAAATTGTTGTAGTTTAAAAAAAAAGTACTTAGTAATGTTCAATGCAAAGTTTTGATGGTATTTTGAACTAAAGAAGGACCAAGAGAATAATATTATGATAATTAAGTGTTCGTGTATTAGATAAAGCCTACCATACACGGTTACTTATTATACTGACATTACATGGAATAGTTAGTCCGTGGTGGTTTATAATGTTCTCGCATATAGCAGTGGTTATACGCTTACTAACTCGTCAAATATGCATAATTCATGAGATTATGTGTGCCTTTCCCATTTTCTTGCCGTGTACATTGTACAGTATCAGTCGAATTAACTGCTGATAAATATTTATGCGGGATAAATCACTCAATTCGAAAATTTGGTGAGAGTTGTTTACACAAAAGAAGCCAATTCTTGAAATAGCAATAGTCATAATGTAATTAATACTATTTTTTTAAAAGTACCCGATTTAATTTTTTAGTAGTTTAGTTAAAGATCGTTGATAATTTCCTACCTTATTAAAGGTTTCGTTAAACTTTTACCATATTTAAATTTATTGGGATATAGCTGTGGGATTATACATAAAAGCAAATAACTTTAAAATAAATGTGTGGACATATTTCATACTAGTTTTAAGACCCATATACGACAGTTTGATTATATGTTTTCTATTTGTTTATTTGAGGTATTTAACATTCTCTTTATGAAATGACTGATTATATCAGCACACGACCTACAAACTAATTTAATCTAGAATAGACACAACAATTGACCCCCTGACAATAATCTTTAAGTGTGAAAGGGGAAACTCACATTTCACCTATTATAAATTTTTCTGACATTCCAAGAATTTGTCAGTAGACAAATAAGCTACCGACTATGCTCAAGTGTCGGACAGGTTGATAATAACATTAATCAAACTAACAAAACATAATCTTAAATTAATAAGGAAGGAAGGTTAGTTTGTAAAAAAAATAGTATTTTTTTTGTCAGTTATTACGTAAGAGTGAATGAAATGAGAGTAAACAAAATGAATTATGTTTTTAGTAATAGATTAATTAAATTTTCTCGTAGTGTGTGTACTATGACTAGGAAGAAACTAATCTTATGTATGTTTTCCTTATAAAAACAAACACATCAGCTTGTTAATCACAATAAACACCTTTTATATATTCATTTTAAGCCAACTTGTGTAGATATTTATAACAAACATCAAATTTTGAAAAATAGGTGATTCTAAACTACCCGAACTTTTTTTAGTTCATGAAAAACCATTCCCATACACCCATTTTAATCTCAATCTTCAAGGCCAATTTCGAGGAATTTCAAGTTGTATATAATTTGTAGTAAGTAGACTACTCTTAAATTTATTTATTTAAAAAAATATATATAAATTATTATATTATTTCATGTAAAATAGTCCCCTGATACTAATTTTGAACACAATATAGTTATTTTTTTAAATCCACTTTTACAAAAACCAATCATCGGTAAACTACTATAAAACCAATGGAATAGATATAAATTATATAGCGAGCTCATATAAAAGCATATATCTATTTTCAACCAAATTGCTAAAACCCGTTTTTAACATACTCAAATTAAAAAACGAGCCATCAGTAAACTACTCTTAAACGAATTTAATCCCAAAAAACGAATTAATAGTTTTATTTATCATGTTAAACAATGCCCAGGTGTACATTATAAACAAAATCGTTCTAGCTGTTATAAAAATACTTTAAATTTTCGAAAATCTCTCATCAGTTAACTATCCTATAAGACATTCTTATCCAAAATTCAGGTAGGAAATTTTATTTAGGAAGTAAAACTCTTCCTAGATATAAATTTTGAACAGATTTGCTAGAACAAGCCTAGAAAAAATTGGATTAAAAAAAAGTCGAATAATCAGTGAACTATCCTTAATTTAAAAGCTAGGGCTACAATAAAAAATAAGTATTAAGATATTTGCCTATGATATCTAAATATAAAATTTTAACCAAGTATATATGGCCAGGGACATTCGGACATTAGCATGGGGCCAAAGAGTATTGTAAAATCAACTTTTTTTGATTCAGACACACATAAAACTTATAGATTCATCATATTCTCAACTGTCACGAATATTATACGTTGTCCTTCCCCGCACCGGTGGCCACGTGGTCTAACACACTTTTATCGCGGTAGAGTAGACTGCCGATGATGGGGAGATCTAGGTTGAAATCTTGGTCGGGTGTATTGAGGGTGGGTTTTACAAAATAATTTTCCACTCTCTTTCCACGCTAATGCGGGTACACTTAATCTAAATATAACCTCCCTAATCTTTAAAACAATAAAGGTAATTAGTACGTAAGCGTATAACCCGAATGGGTAATAGGACATAGTGCTTTAAAAAAAAACATTTTTTTGATATGAGAAAAAATCGAAAAAAATCGAAAATCTAGTTTAGTTAGTTTTTCACCCGTGGTCTCTTTAGTATAAGCGTGCAAAGTTTTAGCTTTATAGGTCGGTTCTTTGAGGCTGTGACGAGACACGTTGTCATACACGCACACACATTAAGAAATTATATTGTTTAGATTAATCAACAATTCACATTTTAGTTAGTAATTAGATATTAATAATATTTTGTTGAGCAAAAACATTTTTGGGTACTCTTTGTAAACAAGTGTATGGTTATATACTTATATTATAGTGTAATGATATAATATAAATATATTATTAATAACTTATATTTGTGTCTCTCCAATACTTCAAGATTTCAAAACGTGAAATATAAAATAGTAGGAATATTAATATATCTAAAAATTAATCTAACGCTATAACAAAGTAATAAAATAAATACAGTATGGGCTTGACTTTCACGGTTATTCGTAGGTAAATGGTGGGGGTACTTTGACATGTGACTAACAAAGATATCTCTCAACTATACTAGGCCCATAGCTTCTTTGGTGCTGACTGACAGCTCACAGTTGACAGTCAACATTTAGTTATAATACCTAAATTTTCACCATCAGAAGTGACAATTGCTAAACACATGTTTTTGTATAAATCATATGGTTCGGCGTAAGGATACATAATTTGGTCTGATAACTTTTCAAAAGCTTTTAGCTGTCAGCTGTGAGCTGTCAGTCAGCACCAAAGAAGCCATGGGGCAACTGTAGTCACACAGCTGATGGTGTCATTGCCATTTTGTGTGTTTCCGTCTTTTGCGCCAGCTATATCTTGTTAGCTAACAGTGGCCTTGTCTTGTACTCATTGGAAACCAAAGTATAATCATTTAATACCGTGGTCAGAGAAACATAAAAGTTTTAATTTCTCGATACTTTATCTTCATTAACAGAACCCGTTTAACCCTTTAAATGAGCATCTCTGCATAAATAAATACATCGTATTTAAAAACCAGTGGTGGCCTGGCGGTCTAGGGGTAAGGTGTCAGACTTCTATGCTGGCGGCAAGGGCTCAATCCTCGGTCCCAGCAAAGATTTATCTTATTACCAAACCCTTCCTTCACCTCTGACAAGACATCTTGTGAATGTGAGGAATGCAGGATTCCACGTTAAACTGTAGGTCCTTCATTTCATCTCACAATCACCCTACCATTACACATTAGCGTAAGTGCGTATAGCCTGAACAGGTAGTAAGACGCGGTGCTAATAATAATAATAATAAGAAGAAGAAGAACCAGTTGACTTATGCGTCTTTTTTAACTTGCACTATAACCGTATTAACAAATCACCCGTTCAATTTGAGTACTTACCGTATACAATGAAACAACCTGTGTCGACTTCAGAAATACTGTAACAGTATTAATATGATCACTAAATTTGATGAATTATTAACTTCGATCGATACATTCACCTCACGGTGAACTGATCCTCAAATCTTGGACGTTAAATAGGTCCGATTGTGGAAAGCGTAACTATTGGCAAACATTCATCCAGTTGATGTTAACAATGATTGTGACAGAAATATGGTGACAGGAAGAGGGATTCTGCGATGAAGCAAAGAGGAGCCGCATTATGCTTCAACACAGAGTTTTCGAGGGAAGCTATAATGAACAAAGTTCTGAAACATGGTGTCTTTGTGAGGTTCTCCGGTCCATCCTCTCCCCCCCTCCCCCTTCCTACCATCCATAGAAACCTTACACATGTCTAAGTAGTCGAAGCACTCCCGTTGCTAACTAGCTAACACAGCGTATAAAACTTTTCTCTCTTATAGGTCCAGGCCAATGCAGTGGTGAGGTAAGACCGTCGAGGGCAAGGGTGAAAGTAGCCGCCACCCTTCTAGGTTTGCCTGAAGGAGGAAGCTCTACTTTCCATTATGAATGGTAGGGGGGAAGGGTACGCCCGGGGTCCATGGAAGACTTCTTCCTCTACTCAGAAGGAAGGAAGAAGACCTCTGGGAGGAGGAAAACAATATTACAGGAACCTCTCGGGATATGAGCAACATGGTTACATTCATTCCTTGCACCCTAAATTCTCCAAGGGGTGAATGAGAGATAGAGAGAGAGAATATGAGCAAATATACTCCACTCTCCCCTCTCGCGTTTCCTCAACCCTACCTTCACCCCTTTTGATCGTGCCTCACGATGAATCTCTATAAATATTTTCAGCCTCTATATAGTGCACCACCCTATTGTTTGGTTCGAGGTGGCCGGAAACAGGTTCTTTTAACCATTTTGCCGTGTATATAAAGACCTGTGCAAAGTTTGGTTACCACTAGGAAGAGGAAAGATACCTCAATTTAATATAGATTTCCAATAGTGGTATTAATGTTGTGATTAAAACACAATGTGATAATTATTTAGTGAATTTTATAAAATGCTAGGTGAATAAAATAAATCAAACAAATTAATCTGGAAATAATAATAATAAAGAAACAAATTCACATTAATGTTGTAATGCCCATGTTAAGGAAACACCAAAAGAGATACAAACCAGTGTATTTTATAAAGCAGTATACGCCCAGTGAACTAGATAATTTAGGTTGGCACCAGTCCAAGTTAGCCCGTCAGAAAAGACACGAAGTGGCCTGGCCAGACCAGTAACTAAAATATAACTAACCACCGCAGATAGTGGAATGACAGCTAAGAGATGACGCGTTTCATAGGATTATTATTTAAAATCTTATATAGTTCACCGTTATGTAAGCCAAGTTTGTGTGTAATTTCGTTCATTTATATATATATATATAATTGCGTAGTATAAGTATTTTTTTATAATATCAACCCTTAACCATTATTTCCTTCTCTCTGGTTTTATTAACAAGCTTGTTTTTGTTCTACTTTTAATGACACATCAGTATAAGGACTGTGAGGAAATTTTGTTAAGATTTTTTATCGGAGTGTGCTGATATTTGGATGTGAAACCCGGACCTGAGAGAAACAGGAAAGAACAAGATCTGAAGCTGCAGAAATATGATTTTGGAGAAGGCTGACAAAAACAAGCTGGACAGTTAGGAAGAGTAATGAACAAATTCTAAAAGAAATAAACGAGAAAAGGAAATTACTGAAGACAGAAGAAGAGAGAAAAACGAAACTCCTTGAGCTCACTTTAAACAGAACAGTTCTCCATTACATTTTTTGAAGGCTAGATGCTAGGGACCTCGTCTTAAGGATATGAAAAAAGCATCCATACTTTACTAATATCGTTATTTTCCTTTCGGTACTAGTATTCTTTAATTCGATACTTTCTTTCCGATACTTTTACTGATATCAGCACTCATACTCGGTATCGAAAGAAACAACATTTTTGTTATCTTCACCCATGCTTGGATTAAATATTTATTATGATTAAAGAAGGGTACAAAATAGATTGAAAATATATATTATTAATTATATTTAGTTATTAAATAGCTTTATATCAGCTACATTTTAATAGAAATTTTGAAATCTGGCATTGTAAAAGCTTTTATAATATCCATCATACAATACTATCATACCTTCCAAGTTCCAACATATAACATAGACGCAATAGACCTAGTTATAGTATAACCTAGTTAAATTATTATAATTGTCAGTGTTTAAATAAATATAAATAAACAATTATTATCATGCAAACGTTAAAATTATTACTTGAAAAAAAACAAATAATTTTTTCCAGATTAACATTTCGATACTTACTCCTACTTTTATCAATATTTTTCTTCCGATACTTTAAATGAGTACAGTATCGATACTTTTCTTTCGATACCACATCAATACCTAGGTTTTCCTTCCTAAATAACATAATCAGTGAGCTGGGTTGCATTTAACAGTTTCACACACTGACACGAAGAGGATCGTAGAGGACAGAGATATGTGGCTGCAGGTATTAGTACTGGTTTTTAGAAAATGATGTTGATAAATGATCCTTATTAAAAAGCATATATTTTACTTCTTGAGATATCTACCATCTAAACTTTGTTGTAACCTAACACGCTTATTGTGACTTAAATATTATAGTTGATATTTCTGGCCAGTTTTATTAATTACACAAATTGCAATACGCTCCATTCAGCATTATAGCGTATCGAGTTTAAAATAATGGAATAATCGTCACGATATAAAAAAACTAAATAAATATAAATTTGTGGTAACTATAATATCTTTTTGTGGGTAATGATAAGTGTGTTATTATTAGTTTCATTGATTAAGAAAAGTTGATAAGTTATAATATTAGTATTGGTGACCTGGCGGTCTAGGGGTAAGGTGTCAGACTTTTGTGCTGGCGGCCGGGGTTCAATCCTCGGTCCCGGCACGGATTTATCTGATTACCAAACCCTTCCTTCCCCTCTGACAAGACGTGTATTAATCACATCTTGTGAATGTGGGGAATACCAGGCCTCCACCGTGGTTCGGATTCCACTTTAAGCTGTAGGTCATCCATTTCATCTCACAATCACCCTACTATTACACATTAGCGTAAGTGCGTATAACCTGAACGGGTAGTAAGACGCGGTGCTAATAATAATAATAATAATAATAATAATAATAATATAATATTATTTGGGCTTTAAAACACGTCGATATATAAATACCGTATTTACACTTTCGTTGCGTAGGAAAATACTTTAGAAGACTAAACATAATAAAGACCGAGTGGTATAAGGCATTACACTTTCATGGCATCTGGTTACATTTGATGGAAAGTCAGAGTTTGAATCTGGGAGCACTAAAGATTATATTATAATATGATTTTCATACCGAGAAATTCGCATCTCTTATTCCTGATAATTCAAAGGTATTTTTTCTCCTAATCTCCTAACATATCCAACTAATTCATACCACTTAGTTAATGAAACCAATGGTCGTAAAAGTACCGTTAAAAACCTAAATCGCATTGAGGAGCATAAGGATTAAAATGAAGGATTATATAATCCGGTTCACTTTCAGTAATAGGGCCAGGGCTCAAATCGTGGCTGGGTGTACTGAGGGTGTTTTTTTAAAGTAATTTTCCAACCTTCCCTCACTTAAATGTGGGTACATTTATCCTAAGTTTGATGTTGTAAATAGTATATGTATTTACTTTGTATATTTGTCACCCTAATGCTTAGTAAGACGCGTCGAGTTATATATATACATAAATATAAAATAATACACACATAAGATATTATTATATGTAAATTTATGCGTACATTTATTTTTATAATACATATTATATAAAATAATGAATTATTTTAGTGTTTAAAAATGTAATTCTTTATTTTTTAAATCTGTTCACTCAATAATTGCCGTTTCAAATAAATGGTACGGAACTCCAAACGGACTTTCTCGCTTTAGTGTTTAAAATGTAGATATTTACTCAAAATTTGTAATATAATATAAACTAGTGAAGCCGAGAACAAATTGTGCTATACATACGTAAAATACTTTTTGACTCACGGTTATACATTTTATAATTTCATTTCTAAAGAATTAACCTCTTCATTTGTATATCTGGACCAATAAAAAATATCAATATTGATTCTGCAAGGGTCAGCACTTCGTATTAAAATTTTGACGTCAATTTAAAATTTTCGGCATTTTATTTGAGGTTATCGCATTGCTATTAAATTTCTCTTTTATAAATTTTGACCAATAAAATAGGTAGTTATTTAATATTAAATCAATATTAAAGTGACTATTCGTTTTATTGTCATGTAATACTATTTCCCTATCCAAATTTAGTTGTTTTTTAAATTGTTATTGGTAATATTATTCAATTATTAGTATACGGTAATTATTATTAATACTTAAAACAAATACATTAAGTATTAAAATGAAACAAATGGGCATTAAGGAAACTAACCAAATTTAAGTTTCGCGCATTTCACCTTGTTGCACAAATATTGTATAGGTCTAAACTTATTTTATAATTTTTATTATTACTATTTCATTAATTTCGATTAAATAATTTATTTTTAAATAACGTACTTTAAACAAAATATTTGAATAATACCACACAAATAACGTGTTAGTATGGCTTGATGGTAAAATGTCGATATAGAATGAGAAATAACTAGCTACACTACAGAGTGGAGTTAAATTTCGATCGTTCGAAACATGAATACTTTTGTCTATTTAGTCAAATTGATTGAATGGCTAAAATACTATTTAAATAATAATTGTTGTAATGCTCAAACTTATTTCCCTCTTAATAATCACTATTTCATGTTCTAATTATTTACTTTTAATAAATTTCAATTCTAGTCACAGATTTCGTGTTGTAATCTTCATTATAAGATTATTCTCAAGTTTAGCGTTCGTTACAATGAAAAGTTACTCAAAGATTTACACTCAAATTTTTAAGTATTTTTAAGTAAAAATTTCTTGGGGTGCCCCCCCCCCTCCCCGATCCTAATGGGAGCACCCACGTCCCTTCCCCCCCTTGTGAAAATCCTGGATTCACCCCTATGCTGTACAAATATTTCCCCTAAGCGGTTAAAGGAAAAACAACTTCTTGAAAGATTTACTTATTTGCTTATTTTATGTCATTACGTTAAAACTTGAGTAGTATCTCTTTACAACTAAAGCTCACAAAATTGTATTAATACGTATATTTGCCAATATCTAAAAAACTATTGATTTTATAAAAATACATATAAAAGTTTTATATTTTTAATAGTACTACAATTTTGCAATGATAAGTTATTTAGTATCTCAAATAATTGCGAAGATACGGAAATTCCCGTTTCTGTAAGGTACCTACCCTAAAAGTCATTTTCATGGGGAAATAAAAATAGCCAGTTTATTTATAATTTAATCAACGCCTATATATGAATTTTAATTAAAACAATATAGAGTCAATTTTGAGAAAAAACAGTTTTTTCTCTTTTCGATTTTTATTTAACTACTCTTAATTTTAGGAATAAACACAAACACAGTAAGACAATATTTCAAAAAAACACTTTTTAGGGTTTATGTGGTAATCAGACGTCAATATCCAATAACATTTCGGATTAGATTTTTTTTACGGGTGCAATACTTTACCTTTAACGTTCAAAAAGTTAATATAAATATATATAATTTTTGGCGTATAGCTTTAAAGTTATTGGTTTTATAAATGTGTTTCCTGTAAACGATTTGTATTATAAAATAGATCTACATATTATCAATGGTAAGTAGTTTCATATATCAAAAACTGTTTTAGACATATGATTAAAAAAAATGTGAATTTATGCGTCAAACTGGAACCCTTAAAGTCATTTTGCCGAGATATTGAGAGTAGCCATTTTGTTGAAATATTTATAAATGTTTTGAAATGAAATGTAATCAAAATCATTTAAACCAATTTTTAGAAAATCGATTTTTTTTCTTTTTGTTCTTCAGTAAACTACCATTAATTTTAGGGTTACATGTCTAATTCCAAAAACCCCTGGGGGAAACCCTATGAAAACCCTAGATACCAAGTTTTAGCCAAATTGGTAAAATAGTTTAGGCTGTAGTCGGAGGTACAGACAGATAGACAAACAGACGAAAATTCTTAAACCACTTTTTTGGATTCGGGGGGGTCATGAAACGTTGACATTCATCAAAATCTAGAGTTCGATTTTTTTGAATATCAGTAAAATTTATATACCTGTAAGATAGCGAAAAAGTAAAAATGTATATTTATTTTATAATCATATATATTTACAGACTAAAGAGTGTAACTAGAATAAAAGAGAAAACCAACATTTAGATGTCGCTCATATATTATCACTCTCCCCTTTATCCTTTGTTAAACCACTGTATCAGAATTCTCATATTTCTGTGTTCACGCTTAGTCGCTTTGTTTAACATTACTTTGTAGATTAACTTTTACATATTATAAGGGTAACCAGAGTTGTGGCTTGTGCTTGAGCTTAAACTTTTGTCACCTTAGTTTATAAAGAGACAGCGTAGATTTTATATTTAGCTATTTATTACATTCACGATTTCAATTAATCACTGAAGATATTTAATTTTCATCTTTATAAGTTTCATCTTTGGACAATTATATTTATCTGAGTCCCTATAAATTTTAGTCTTATTCTTTTAATAATGTTAAGAATTAATAATATGTATAATATTTACTAATAAATTACGTGATATCAATAAAAGAGTTTTGTTGATATATGAAAGTAAACTTTTATTTACAGCACTTCTTAATATCTGTATGGGTTGTACACAATGGTTTGATTTATTTAATAGGGAGGAGAAGGTATGCCTTGAAGAAAATGTAGCCATATTTGCGCAGAGCCTGAAGGAGAGTGTCACCATATAGTAAGAAAATCTCATCACTCCCGTCAGTGATTTGAATCTAGAACTTCTCCTCATGAAAAACAAGACTAGACTGAATTAGCTTGAAATTTTATTATTTAAAAAATTTATTTGAGGTGTTTAACGTGCACGTTGTGAACAATGCACGATTTATAGATTAACCTAAATTTATTACAGACACAGCGTTCAACCTGCGGCCATCAATTCATCACTGTGAAACTCTAAACACACATTTCACTAATGATAAATTTTTCGGCCATGCCGGGAATAGAACCTGGAAACCTTAGCTCAGTCGATTGATACACTACCAACAGAGATAAGGTGTAGGTCACACTACATTAAGTAAAAATGGCCACTGGTAAGGAGAATTTGCCCCAAAAATTAAATAAGGAAATGAATAATAAAAAAAAGGTAATATTTTCCACTAATTATTCATTCATTAGTCTTTGTACTACCCGAGTCCTGTCCGCTCCTCTCTCCAGAATGTCGCGCATGCCAATTAATAAAATCCAACCCCAGAGGGAACCTAGCGAAAACGTACTTAAAGAGCGAATTTATCCTCTTATATCCAAACAGAACAGTGTTTGCCAACTTTTATTACTTTCCAACTTTAATTAGCTAAAAATACAGAATTCAAAATGTACGTGGGCACTACATGACATCACAGAGATAAATCAGTAAATGAGATAACATCCATTTTTAGTATGTCATTCTTCTTGTGCTGGAAAATTTGAGTTTTTTGAAATCTTGTTTAAAGAGGAAAAAAACATATACACAAACACTTAATAGCATTTGTCAAATATTTATACATGGCTGGGTCCCACCAATCAGTAATTTATATTTATTAATTTAACTTTCGATGTTATAAAAACCCAAAACCCTTTCCAGTCATTTATTCTCTATACGATATATTTTTTAAATGCAAAATGTTTTCAATGTAGCAAATTTAACCAAGTAAAGTAAACAACAACCTTGATGATCAGATCAAATTAATATCCCATGTCAAATTTGTTACTATTGGATTTGGTGGCCGTATGCTCTATGGCGTCATTCTCACGATAGACTATATTGCCAAAGACGGGGAGATCGGGGTTTGATCCCGGTGGTATTCACTAAATGATTTTCCACTATGCCTCCACGTGAATGCGGGTACGCTTCCACTTTATTAGGTCTTCCTAATCCCTAAAACATTAGTGTATTTTGAACATATGCGTACAGCCTAAACTGGGACTAAGACGTGGTGCTAACAAACAAACAAACAAACAAACAAACAAACAAAAAGTTTATACATATTGGTTGACAAGATTGAATTAAAACAAATATTATTGTAAATCTATATACAGGATGTTTAGAAACTCATAGCCCAAAGTGCACTTATAGTTTGTTTAAAGGCGCTGACAGCCTCGACATCTTGGAACATGGCAGAAGATCATACCAAAATTAAGAATAAACAGCACACCAGTCCATCTAGAAATGGGAATACGTTTTGAAGGTCATCATTAACGGCCCTACATTACAGAAAGTGTTTACCGTTATTACATGTGCAGTGACACGCGCCTAGCTCCTATGCAATTTGTCGTACATGCATGCTTGCACAGCTTTACTCTCCCGGCACTGCACGCCAAAACTTTGAACAAAATTTAACGGTATTAGCAAAGTTTGCCGAATGTAAGTGTATAGGTATTTTGTATTATTTTTGATTAAAACAAAATATATGTTCAGTATATTATATATACCGCAGAGATTCTGTACGTGTGTGTCCATAAAATGATGTACCCCTTATAGATGGGCTAGAAAACTGAAATTTGGCAAGATAACCAGAAACGTCACAAAATGGGGCACAAATAATTTGGGGGTTTTGGGGGTCTGAATACAGAAAAAGCCTACCAGAGAAGGTAGATAATTGAAATTTGGCATGCAGGTAAAAGTACCACGCCTAATAATCAAACGGTTCCTAAAATTTAGGGTTACAAAGTTGGAGTGGGTGGGGAAAGGGGTGTTTAAAACTAATAGAAAAAACCACAAGGTTGGTATACAATTATTTATTTGTTGGAAAACCGGCAAAGTGTTGGAGGGACTGCCTCGTTTAGTCAAATAAATCTTAAAAACGGGAAATTACAAAATAGGGCACTGGGAATTTTGGAGTATTGGGAGATCTAAATATAGAAACAGCTTATTAGAAAGGTATATGGTTGAAATTTTGCAAGCAGGTAGAAGTACCCCTCCAAATAATCGAAAAGTTCTAATATGAAACTTCAAAGTTGGAGTTGGTGAAATGGTTGTAAAGGGTTAAAGACTTTCATAACTAACAAAATAAACAAAATAAAGTTGGTAAAAAGTTTAAACTTTTCAATAAGGTTAAGGGTCCACCCCAAAAAATCCAAAAAAGTTTAATAGTTTCAAATTATAAAATGAGACCTCGGAAAAAGGGTTGTGGTATATTATCTTATCCATTTAAATAAAGAGAAGATTTTGTCCGACATTAGCTTTGCACGATACCTATCTTGCCCAGAGAGTTGAAATTTAAAAATCAATAGTCTATAGGCACCAAAATATGCACTTTGAAACGCATATTTTACCATTTTTATTATATTTACGCTTCTTATCTATTTTATACTTTTTAAACTTTTCACTTACCCCTTTTACCTTTTTTTAAAAAAAATAGATTTTTAATTTTTTACTCTGTTTTTATGCATCCTTTACACCATTTTAACCTTTTTACCTTTTTTATCCTAAATATTTTTGGGGCCTAGTATTTAATATAAAAAGGTGTAAAAGTGAGAGTAAAAAAGACGAAAAATGTTAAAAAGTGAAAAGTTAAATAAAAAAAGGACAATAATGGCAAAAAGTGTAAATACAATTAATCCAAAAGGGCATTAATACAAAAAAGGCAAAAGTGTCTAAAAAAAATTTCATAGAGGGAAAATTTCCAAAAGGGAAAAAAGGGAACAATAGAGGACAATGTTAGAAAAAAAGGGCAAAGAGTGTAAAAATGTAAAAAAAATCAAAGAGTAAATAAATCTAATAGAAATAAATAGGGTATAAAGTTTAAATCGGGTATAGGAAAGTAAAATAGTGAAAAATTAAAAAGTGGCAAAAATGAAATAAACCTTATAAAGAGTTAACATGGTAAAAAGGGTAAAATGGATTAAAAGTGGTAAAAAAGTTAAAAAGTATAAAAAGGTTATATGGGGTAAAAAAAGTTAAATGGGCTAAATGGGGCAAAAAATTCTCAAATATATTTAATTGGATTTAATTACAGTACTTTAACAACTAATTATTTATGCTAAAACACTACTTTCATTTTTATTAGTACCAACAGGCCAGGGTTCAAATTATTGGGTATTAATAGAAAAGTTAAACTCATAATTCAAAAGAATTGTTTGTCAATTTTTTTACAAATGTTCAGATTATATCTCTATTTTGACATTGTGTCTTAGTCAGGGTACTTTCACGTTTTGTATCACAATTTAAACCATTAAGGGACTAATATTTAAATATAGTTTAAGATTTGGTTACTATTCCCTATGGTTTAATCCATAGACTAAAATTAACAATAATTCTTTATAGATTCCCCAAGCGTAGAACGGATACATCAGCTAATTTAAAATACGACACAAGCGAGCGTGGCAGCCCATCAAGGGAAAATCTAGAGGTAGCGTTTGATACTTTATATTTTGACATTAAAATCTAGCCATTACAAATGTGTTGCTAAAAAAGAATATTTGAAGCGGTTATTTGCCATTTATCATTCATGGCGATTAGTAAATATCAATAAAATAAAACTTATGACTAATAAACTAATCGTTGAACTGATTTAGTTTTAAAATGTAAATTTGGTACATAAAGAGTTTAAAAAGTTGTCCGTGTCCTACTACGCACCTGGGCTCTGCACATAGTTACAGTAAGGAATCAGGATAAGTAAGGTAACTTTTTAGAGGAAGTGCAGCCACATTTTCATGGGGAGAAATTGGGATATCCTTAAGGAAAATCACCTGAGTGTACCCAAATCTGGACTCGAAAATCGATATCGGCATCTGAAGAAAACTTGGCATGAGAGAATTTCAACGCGTTTGTCCATGCGTTTGATGTTGCGAGTATGTGGGTGTTTTTTTAGGGGGAGGGGTTAGGGGGGTGCAAAACGGCAACAATTATATCTATAGACTCTCTATACGGGTGACTGTATATACGGTTTCCATACAACCATACAAAACTAGACATGGTAGATTTGCAATATATTTTTTTTTAATTCTTGAAGAATGTCATTAATCAATGTGAGCTCACCCCCCACCCCCATAAAATAGAATAGATACATGTATTATAATTTTAGATTTACAATCGTCTACACACAAACTATAAACAAAAACAATAAAATATAATAGTACAACTAATCAGAATATATTAGTTTTAATATTTTAATATTATTTATGTTTATTTTAAATAAACAACATTCTCCGATTAATAGGACATAGTAGACCTTATTGCTAGTTTAAAAAAAAAGAAGAGGTAATAAGTTTTAACCCAAGGGTCTTTAAACGGCTTAGTCCATAGGGTAGTGTTAAGGAGACTAATATAAATTGGAGAAACTAAATTCTCATTAGTGAAGAGGGGAGATAGAAAACCCACTTTAGTGCCAATATTCACCCCTAGATCTCTCCATTACTGACAATAACGCTTACCGCAAAACGCGCGCTTTAGAAATTATTTCTACTAACTGGTTCGTAGAGGTCACTCCAAACAGGTTGTTTTCAAACATTTGCAATAATTGACAACGGTTCAAAGAGTCTATCAGTCACACCAGTGGGTCCGTGGCCTAATTATCAAGTTCATTTAGACTAGTTAGATGTAGTTCGTTGATTATAAGGAGTCCAGGACTAAAAGGAGGGCACCTGGGGATAGTGTCCAAGGGGCCTCCATAATCTGTTGAAATAAAAATATATATTAGGATCTATAGATTGAAGTCATATTTTTATAGCTTCTAATATGTATAGATATTTAGCTATTTCTGACAAAATATTAACTACTTTCTATTGGTAGGTGGAGGAAACAAATATTTTAGACTGTGATTTACAAAATTTTCAAAATTTTGTGACAACAAATGGAATTATAAGTACTAGAAAACATGAACGTGAATTGCGTAATACTTAAGTGAACATAGATAAAACTATTTTTTCTTTACTAAAGACTTTGTCTAAACTAAGGAAAACAAAAATGTCTCACATAAATAAAACACAGAGAAACGGTTCCAGTTATGTGTCCGTGGAGTGAAGAGGGGCTGGAGGGGATTGGGTGGGGATACTTTTGTGTAAAGTTTCAAGGGGTACCCCTCACCAGAAGTCGGTCCCCATACACCCACTAGTTCCGGAGATGTGTTGGGTGCGTGGGGGGAGGCTGGGGTGGAGGGGGAGGAGGGTTTGGAGGAGGTGACATTTCGACTTCGGTGAAAATTATAATTTTAATAGCAGTTTCATATTTTAAAGTCAATACATCTGTATTAAATTCTTCTTTAGTAAATTTAGACCCATAAAATAGGTTGATATTGGATCTGACAAGAATATACACTTTCGTATTAATTTGTTTTTGCACTGCGTCTTACTACCCGTTCAGGTTATACGCTTAAGTACTAATTACACTTATGGGTTAGGATTTGGGAAGGTTGAATTTAGAGGAATCGAACCCGAACTTGCATGGAGGGAGAGTAAAAAACCATCTAGGAAAAACCACCCAGTTCACCCGACCGAGATTCGATCATCTATCTCCCCCTCCTGGGAAGTCTAACTCTACACGACTAGCGGGCTAGGCAACTACGCCACCAAGGAGGGTTTCGTATTAAATAAATGGTTTACTGTGATGACAATATTTATATTATTTAAATAATATATTTAGTGAAATATTAACATTTAATTTTTTTAAGAAAAAATTATAACATCAAATCGTTTAAAATGAATATATTTGTTTAATCTTGTGGCTTTCATTTCTCTAAATCTGGCCTAGACTAATGTCTATTAAAAAGGGGTTTGTTTTTATAAACGGCTTTCCACTCTCCCTTCATGCAAACTACCGTAGATTTTCTATTAAATCTACTTTGTTCACGCCTACCATAGCAGCGTGCCATTAATTAATATAAATACGAATAGCTCGAAAGGCGTCCAGATGTGGTGGGGGTAAGAAAGGGTGATAGTCTTAGAGAGAGTGAGAGAGAGAAGACTAAGAACTTTTGAACTATTGGCCATGGCAGGGCTTCTCTCAGTATTCCGGTTTATCTTTTATCCCACTTGTTGATTTATTTGTGCAAGATGCATAGCGTACAATAGTATTCCTGGACACAAAGCCTAGAAAGTAGTGCCCTCCAGAAGGAGGGTCAAAGGTCCCTAGAGCATCATAAAACCTACCAACCACTCTCTTTCTCCGTGAGATAGTGTAGGGCACTCCCTGATATAGTAATACCCACAGGTAGGTCCATTCATTGAAATATAGCCGGCTCTAAAACTTCGTGATATAGTTTTATCAAGTTTTATTCTTACTCAGTGGGGGGAGATAAGGGGAGGTGAGGGGGAGGTAAATCTACTAGAATATAGATGGTACCCATTATTTACAACTGATTACATTATAATTATATTATATTGAAGTGTCGTCATAGTAACTTACAGTCAATTTTGTCACTTGAACTACATTATGATTTTAGAAAAGGAATACCTTTAGAAAATACAAACATTTTGCAGTCAACATAGCATTTTTTTTATCACCACGTGTTACTAACCGTTCGGGTTATATACTTTACATTTTAATTATTGTTGGTGTTATTTTATAGGTATAAACCGTATATTTAAGATTCAATAGCTGAAGATCACATGACTTGACCTATTAGCACGCAAGAGTATTCCGCTTCGGTGGAAGATGGATTTAAGTCAATAGTATTCAACCTTCTTTTTTTGTTAGCGTACCCCCAAAGTACAATTTCTATTCAGATTTATTTCCCCAAAGTGGTTGGTACCTGATGGAAGCTAAACATATTCTGTATTCTACAGATAAATTAAATAAATTGCGTCTTATGTGGTTAGCCCTAAAAATGTCCATGATTATTTCGATTTTGTTATCAAATAATATGCATTTTTAATTTTATTTGACTTACCACGTTGGGTATTTTCACGTACCCATGGGGGTACAAATACCCCAGGCTGAATACTACTGATACCCACTTCAGTAGCCGCATGGTCTAAAAGGCTACTCTCGCAGTAGACTACACTGCCGATGACTGGAAGATCAAGGTTCGAATCTCATCCGGGTGTACCGAGGGTGATTTTCCCCAACATTTTCACCCCATCTCCCTCCTATTCACGCAAATACTAGGACATTTACTTGAAATCATACCGAACTTATTTCTTATCTATTATTATTATTATTATTATTATTATTATTATTATTATTGTATACATACGGATATACCTAACTGATGATAAAACGCGTGAAAGTAGATTTAGTAATTTCGATAGCTGTCAGAAAAAAGATATTAATATTAATTAATATTGGACTGTGATTTGTCTCAATATCAAATTACTTTTATGATCTTGCTTGAAAAAATATATGACTGTAGACTTTAGCAACAAATCCAGGCATATATATACATTTATAAAATTTACCTTTGAAAATTATGTCAATCAAAATGTGATTATTTAATAATATTTTATTTAAAAATAAATTTGTAAATGGGTACGATTGCAATTAATTATTTGAAAAGTAGTTAAGACGTTTCACAGCCTGAATTTAAATATATAAAATAACATTTTGATCTTGTAAGAACATTATATTTTGTAATTTATTCTTATTCTCACCTTACACAGAACTCGATCCCGGTGTGCCTCTATTAATGTGTGTCAGCTCACACACTTAAGCATGTGAACAAACCTCTATGATACATTATCTTTATAACGAGTATAATAACACCAAACATAACATAATATTTTAATGTATTAGTTTTAAAACAGTATTAACCTAAATAGATTTAATTAGACGTGTGGAAAAGAAGCCCAATGAAACTAAAATTATATTATAAGCTTCCTTAATCTCGAATAAATCAGAATTTAACGGTGATTTTCCCTGTAATACTTAAGTTGGGGTTCGAATATCAACTGGGTGTATTAAGGGTGTTTTCGCCAAGTGGTTAACCACTCTCCCTACACGCAAATGAAGGTATAATTGCTCTAAAATACTCCTTCCTCATCCCTACACCATCATCATAATTAATATATAATTATAAGTATATATAGACTATAAGGACTTGTACACGTTAAAAAAATAATCTTAAAACGTTACAAACACACGCTCAACGTTTGACTTTTACGAATTATTTCAGAGGTGCTATAAAATGACTCTCAAATGGTGGCACGACGTTTTAACGACAGTCTAGCAGGTTCAGCGTCATAAAAAGAGTACAGCCTGGTGTAATGAGAAGACCAACCCGTGTAACGTTATAATAATTTCAATTTCCTTTATTATAGCGCTGGCCAACTGTCGTGAGACATATAATAGGCCAGCATTGAAAAGTACACAGGTACCTACAAACACGTATAATTATATGAGAAAATAAGATAAACAATCATGGTTTAATCATCATCATATATATACTGATGAATAGTAACGAAAAAAAAATATATATATATAAGTGATAGTAGTTATTTTGAATTATTGTTATCTTTCACTAACTAGTAGTAAAGCATAAGAATTTAAAAAGCAGTAATAATAAGCGAAAAATAAATCAGAAAAATGTGAATTTAACTATTTGAGGCATAAACTCTACAGGATAAATTAGTGATAAGGGATTTCCCTTAAAAAAAACCCCTATGAATTTCGCTTTTCTCGTATGATAAAAGTCGAGATCGACAAATCTGAAATTGACGTTATGGATACAACGGCCTATATATATAGGGCTCACCTTTTAAGAAATTTAGAAAAAAATAATTTTGGATTAAGAGAATACCGAGAAGATATATGAATACCTACATGATCAAGATCAAATTTACAAGAGATTTTGCTTTTGGAAATATTAAAAACATAAAGGGCATCACAATAAAGTTAACGCAAGAAGAGAGTGTGGAGCCCTAAGAGGTTTAGAATTATGTCGTAATCATAATAAATCTGGTAATAATAATAGTAACAAAAAATCATGATATAAGACAACATAGTATGGTACATATAGACCTATGCTATTGTTAGGTTTTTTATTAATACTTTAATAAATTACAATTTTAGTAATGACTGGGCCATAGAGTAATCAAATTAGAATTATTTTTTACGTGATCTTAATTGATCATACATACTGTATCCGAAGGTTTTCGTAAGTCCATCACATACTGTGTCTTAAAATATGAGTGAAGAATGACCACGATCATGAGGTGACTCCTGTATTTTTTTTTATGGTTATAGCATTAAGTCATAGCTCTCTGGCTCAATTCCCATGGAAAGGTGTCTTTTTACAATTTAAAGAATACTTCCTATATTGTTAAGCATATCCATATTAATGGAGGACACACATGGCTATAACTCGAAAACAAGGTCAAATGGGACATGTTAGTATTTTTTTTGTATCGCGTCTTACTACCCGTTAGGGTTATACACTTATATACTAATCACACTTAGGGATTAGGAAAGTATAATTGAGAGGAAGCGCCCAAATTTTCGTGGAAGGAGAGTGGAAAACTGTTTAGGAAAAAAAACCCACCCTCAGTGCACCCGACCGGGATCGAACCCTGATCTCCCCGTCTTCAGCAGTATGGTTCAACACGAGAGTAGAGCGTTAGATCACGCGGCCACCGAAGCGGTTTTAGACACACACATGTCCACACAAACATTTTTCAATGTTTTTCTCTCTCCTGTCCACTGATAAAGTGGATACCGCACGCCACGGTACACTCTGTAGCCTATACTTGAAGAGCTGACATAAATCAGGTTTGTAGGAAAGAGTCTGGAGGATATGAAATATAAATTAGATCAAATGATCTTAACTCCAATCAGAGTGTAGTTTATCTTACCTGCCGTGGTGAGGCCCTACGTTGGGGACGTAAGAAGAACTGGCAGTAATGGCAGAGTCGGGGATATCTCCGGATTCCATACCGAGAGGGTAGTTACATGTCTCTACAACATAAAGGAACAAAGTAGTTAGCTTCAGACGATAACCACACAATGTAAGGATCATTTATATGGAAAACAAACAAACAACGACAGGATTGTTTATAACTACAGTATGTTTCAGTTGTCAAATTATTATAATATTGTATCCTATAAATTACATAGCTTTAATACATTATTACATGGAAATATGCAAACATAATATTTATAAGCTATCATCTAATTTTCTTTGATAGTTTTTTTTTGTCTCAGAGGGAATCTTCTACAACGATCCTTGAGCTTGACGTTTGCAGGAGGAGATCGATGATCAGTCCCATTGGGGATGATAATAATGTATATTCAAATTTCATTGTAAAAACTACTCCACAAAATGGGAGTTAAGTTGATTTAAAAGTCTCTAAAAACAAGTCCTAGTTTTTTACTTTTATAAAAAACTTTACGAGCAATTTATACTATACAAGAGTCAACAAACATACAAACAACATGAAAAAAATATATTTTGAGCTCATCTACACTAATTATAAAGAGGAAAGATTTGATTTTTTGTTTGTAATGGATAAACTCAAAAACTACTGGACCTATTTTAAAAATTATTTCACCAATATAAGGCTACATTATCAGCGAGTAACATAGGCTATATCTTATTTTGAAAATTTAATTTATTCCTCATAAAAATGTCGATAGTTTTACACAAGGTGTAAAAATTGCCTAAAAATATGCTTTCTCCGCATGCACTGCAAAAACTATTGGTATTACATAAAAAATACTATAATATTGAACGTTCTCACTAATGTGAACAAAAAAGTCCGCAAGACAATATATGTAATTATTATAGTTATGTTGCAATAAACGTTTTTTGTTGAAATTAGTCAACTAAAACACGGATGCGAACAAAAAGTGATTATATCCGTATTATGATATGAATCCTTATCCAAATAGATTATTTAATTATTTAGGCAGTTTACGTAAGAGTAAATTACTTTTTAAATTATTCAAATCGGTACATTGGTTTTAAAGTTATGAAGAGTATAACAAAATAAAAATTGTGATAATTACTGCAAACCGCTCTATGGAACGATGCATGTATGTTAGGTAGGTAAACTGAAATGTTACTATCGCGGGCAGCAGCTAGTCTAAAGTATATTTTTCTGTAAATATCTATATATGATTATTTTTACCACAAATTTAACATAAACGGATTATGAAGGTTACACTTGTAGGGAGTGTACCCACATTTGCATGAAGGGAGAGTGGAAAACAATTTTAAAAACCACCCTCAGTACACCCGACTGAGATTCGAACATTGATTTGACCGTCATCTGCAGTCTACTATATTGAGAGATTAGCGCATTAGACCATGTGGCCATTGAATCGGTTTGGTTTCTTGTTAATTGATTAATAGTGAACGGTTTTGTTTTAGTAACAATATTTATTTTTAGGTTTTTCGAGTGACATTAAAATTTCTGAAATTTCATAGTAGTTTTCTTCCACATTTATAAGGACTGGCGATCTATATTTAAGCACATTGAGAATCGTTTCATTAAGTATTTTCAAATTAAATATAAATATTATATTTTACTAAATATTTACGTTTTAATTAATAAGCATACAGTATACATTACTCCATGGCGTCACCCGCAATTTAGCCATAAATACCTAGCGGCTGCCGTTTGTTAGCGAAGATAGTAAGTAACTTTAAATTATAAACTGAAAAATAATTAATTGAAATAGTTATGTCTTTGTTTTATCTGAAACACATCAAATAATGAATGGTTAACTGTAATACGGTGTTTGATAAAAATAAGTGAATTACAGTGAGAGTGAGGAAATAAGTGGGAACAAATAAAGCAGGAAGAATGGTGGAGGTAAGAGGACGATGGAAACATTTTACTAAACTTACGTGGCCACAGGATCAAAACAGTAAACATTGATTATTACGATGATATTGATGATGATGACTATAGTATAGTAGATATTAAAATCATATGAATTTGATCTTATTTAAATCTTGATGTAGGCCTATATTAATCAATGGCATCTATAATTGATAAGCTAGTTTAATTAATATTATCATATAATAATAATGTCAATATGAATTAAGTTGTATAATTAAATACATGAAAATATACTGATATGATATAATAAGATAAGATGATAGTATTTAAAACAAGTGGTATATTAACCATATATCTTAAAAATAACTATAAAAATAATATTGTACTAAGAATTCTAGGCTATATGTTTCTAAACAAACATAGGTAGGCCTACACTTGAAGTATTACAAATAAACACATTTAAATTAAGTTTCTATAGTATATTAAATTAATACATAAATATAGAACCAAAAATATAATAGACCCTTTAAAAAAGCGCACACATTAGTTTATTGATCCACATTAATCAATTAATTTGGTTTTATTTGGATTAAATAAGTTATTTTACACTTAATATATCTGTTTATATTACAAATTAAATTGAAATCTGTTTACAAAATAAAAATAAATAAAATAAAAGTAACTTTACTGTGCATATATCTAATATTCCTAAATTGACTAATATTAATAAATTTTAAGCCTTTGCGAACCTTCGAAATTTCAAATATAAATTCGGATTTTTCTAAGATTCAGATTCGATTCGAAATTTCGAGTCTTATTATTAGAGAGATTCGTGGTGGATTCGAAATTTTTAATCTAAGTACATTTCATATCCGGATTCGATGGGCTTAGATAGAAGTTAGAATATTTTCATACTTAAGAATAATTTCAACTCCCTATGGTCATATACAGCAAACCATTTTATAAAAAATAGTAATTTATTTCATGTATAGTCTTTCATAAGTTAGTGTCATGAGGCTTTGTTTACGTGATTAGCTAAATATTAAGTTTTAAAATATTTTTAAAAACTTCTAATGATATTTTATTTGATTTGGATTTGAAACATTTTCAAAATAAAATATTCGATTCGGATTTTATTCAAAATTTTATATTTAGTATGATATTCGATTCGAAAAACATTCTGAGCATGATATTCAATTTGGAATTGATTCGAACTGGTTTGCCAAAATTTGGATTCGAGTCGAAATAGAAAATCATGGATTTGCACAGGCTTAATAAATTTTAATAGTGTGTAGTTTTATTTAAAATGACATTTATTGATTTCTAATAAAAATATTCTTCAAAGAAAGTAAAGATGATTCCAGAATGATTTATTTTGAATTTATGCATATTTACACCACATGAAAAGCTTTTAGAGCTATTGGTCCACTGACCTATTTTAATAAGAGCTCGGCACTTCATGTGCCAACTTTATTTGCATGTTTACTTTAACAGAACAAGTACTTTAATTTTATAAAACAATAACACAAAAAAACCTTTTTCATACAATACAATTGAATTGACATGGGTAAACAGAGCGTGACTAAACAATTTTTTCATGAAAATAAAATTTACAGGGCAATCTTTTTCATTGCTTAACCCACGTTACAATCTATTTTGGACTGGAAGCTTGTAAGGAAATCAAATTAGGCCAACTTGATTAATAACCTTGTCAAATATATTCGAGAAGCTTCTCGGTTGTGTGTTCATTACCAATATGAATAATAAAATAAATAAAGCAAAAAATAAACATAAGAGAAAAAAATCGAAGCATCTATTTGGAGTCAACAATTGAGAGACCAAAGCTAACAAAAAAAATACTCACACTTTATTATTCTTATTCAAGTGTTAAATTTATCAAACAGAAAAAAATAATTTGATTTCGTTAAATTAATTAAATTTGAGAGTTAAACTTCGTCGTTTTTAATAATACAGAGAATCGGTGCCTAGGTTTTGCAATATTAAGCTTTTTACATAAATTAATAACATTAAACTTGTTTAATAATGGAAATTTTAATGATTTACACATTGCCATACATGTTATTCTTTAAATATTAATATCTATAATGGTGGAAAAGTCTACAATAAAGTATTAAATAAAATTACAAAATAAGTTGCTCGAACAACTATCCAATACAATGAAGTAAAATCAATTATCTTTGATACAAATAAGGTATTTATAAGTTTGTTGATTTAAATGATTATCTATTTTATATTTAGTATATCACATAGTTTATCTTAACTATTACTATTTCTAATATTTAATTATTTAATTCACGATTTTATAACATATTTTTATAAAATAATTGGAAATAACATTGGTTTTCCTCAGACTTGACGATGGTGGAAAATCACCGAAGCATGTCGTCATCGTGGAAGAAAAGTAGTATATAATATTAGGGGAAGGGAATAAAAAATAACATACTACTTTATTTTCCACTGTTAAAAATAATTTAAGCGTTTTCTAAAATCTTTGACAAACAATGTTTTTTTCTTTGTATTTCTAACATATTACGTTTATTTTGTTTAAAAAAGCTTCATTGAGGGAAGGGTAGGCCTACAACTGACTTGTTTTCAAATTTTATTGTAAAACCAATTATTTTCAATAATAAATGTATTGCCATTGATTATACCAAAGAGTTAAGTGAGATATGTACTAAATTTGACTAGTATAGAAAATCTGGCAGGTTTTGTTTTTCTGACATCCGTTTTACTACCCGTTTGGACTATACGCATATTATGTAACAACGAAGTACTAGGGATAGTGAATGCTGTAATTAGAGGAAGTGTGTCCACATTTGCATGAAAGATATAGGAAAACAATGTAGAAAAAACTCACTACACACTAACCGGTAGTCGAACCCTAATCTACCCATCTTTGGGAGAACAATCTTTTGTGAGACTAATAACTTAGACATTAGACTGCTTAAGATTATTATTATTATTATTAGCACCGCGTCTTACTACCCGTTCGGGTTATACGCACTTACGCTAATGTGTAATGGTAGGGTGATTGTGAGATGAAATGAAGGACCTACAGTTTAACGTGGAATCCGAACCACGGTGGAGGCCTGGCATTCCCCACATTCACAAGATGTCTTGTCAGAGGTGAAGGAAGGGTTTGGTAATCAGATAAATCTATGCCGGGACCGAGGATTGAACCTCGGCCGCTAGCATAGAAGTCTGACACCTTACCCCTAGACCGCCAGGTCACCGACTGCTTAAGAGAGTCATATGCTAGTTCTCAATCATTTTATAAACACGAGCATGGTGAAAGCCTTCAGTTCTAATAGATATAAAGGTTATTCGTTTGGTTTTCATGTTTTAGATGTCGTAAATTGCATTTCATTCAAATTAAAAAAATAATTGTTCAAATTTTATTTTAATACACAATATTATACGAAAAACCCAAATTAGATTTTTTTCAAAATAAGATTTTGTTTTGATCGAAATTAAAACATAAAATAAAAATTCACCTTTTATAATTATTAGAGTTAAAAAAACACTTTAAAGCATTGCATATTTAAATCAATATTAAGACACTGGAGTTATTTACTCGTTTCAGCAAGATATTGTTTGTAGGTAGCATGCTAATGCGTCAAAGCTCCATCTATTGATCTCCAGTCCATCAACACAAACCAACAAAAGGCTTGGAGAAGGTGGAGTCAGAGGGTTTAGAAGAAGAGGGGAGAGGTTGAACAGATGAGAAGCAAGGGGAATGGAAAGCAATATGGCGTGAAAAAAGGGGTTCCTTACAGATGAAAGAGAATAGGAAAAATCGTTGCCCATTTTCATGGAATCTGTACTTGAGACATTAGAACTACATTAACACTCACACATATTGATATAGATTCTAAATTATACATTTTTTGTTTTGATATTGAACATAACAGGCTAATATGCAATTTTACATACTTACTTTCTACATGGTATTATAAACTTTAAATTTAATTGCAGCACTTATAAAAGTACGCCACCTATCCATATCTCGAGCTAATTCTATCCAGTCCACCTCATTACAGCCTCTCTCTTTCAGGTCCCTCCCATCTTAATCTAGGTCTCCCCAATTATAAGCTCTTCCCTTTGGGTTTACCAGTCAATACCCTGAACAAGGTTCTAAATTTATACATTCAAGCTGCATTTCCTGACCAAATAATATACCAGATTTTACTGTCCTAACAATGCCTGGTAATGAGCACAGGGTAAAAGCTAATCCCTATTTAACCTCCTCCCCTCCCCTCCCCAATATCTTCCTATGCCCCTTGTTTTTTAATACCCTAAATTTATATCAGTCACGTAAGACAAGAAACCATGTTTCACAAACATAGAGAAAAATCAGTAAAAATATTATTTTGTATATTCTTAGAGCTATATTCCTTAATATGACAACAACTCAATGAATTTACTGACTGTATTTACCTAACATTTTATATTTTTAATTTTGTGCATTTTAGTTAATTGAATATATTCACCAAACATCGTTCATGGATTTGATCTGAGACTTAACCTAAGATATCTGAACATACTTAATAAAACAAGTTTTGCAATATTAATAAAGAGAATTTTCACTGATGTTAGAAATAATTTTATGGTCTAATGAGTGCAAGTTATTTACTTTGTGTGAATCCCCATTAATATCTGGCACTAGTACTTATTTTAATGACATTAAACATTACGGTTATATATGTTGATCTTTGTATTGTATTTAATAATGATCCATTCTGTTATGGATTTAAATATTTATTATTTTTAAGTCAAACCATGGTAATTTGATGTTTGGGATATTTCATTAAAACCTAAACCAAACTCTTCCCCCAATAATTTTTTCAAGTCAATATTTAAACAGTGCTTAGAGTTAAAAAGTACGCTACTAAGCTCAATAGAGGATCCTAATTAAATTTTGTTTTTATTTATAGAAACAATATGTAGCTTTACTCGGCTTACCCTAATATGTGGAAACTTTATCTTGATCAAATATATTATGGCCCTATAATTTAAAATGCACCATAGTGTAACCAGTCAGGTTAAATTGAGAATTTTTAATCTCCCCTTGGCATTGGGGAGGAGGGTTGGGGTAGGGGGAAGATTAGGTCATGTTACCTCTTCTCACAATTTTAAGCTACTTTAAGGTGAGTGCGAGGCTTAATTTAAAATTGTGAAACGATGTCAAAGCTAAATTTGAAATACGGGAAGCAAAGTCGAAGCTGAAGTCTAAGAAAAAGTTTTTGTTTTTGTCACATAAAAATATTTTAAATTTGTAATTATCCGCTAAGATCATATAGATAAACAGAAAGGTGTAAAATTAAACATAACACTTTCTATGCTTTTATGCGCTCATAATAACTAACTCCATGATGTTAGCCAGTTAATTAATTAAACCGACCGAGGGGTTGCCGCATATTAGCGAAAATAGTGCTAACATTTGTGGACAGAAGGTGTTATATGGTCAGCACAACGAAACCTCTAGTCGTTTATCGTAAGTTTTTATACTGACATCTAAATTTATTTCTCTTTATTACGTAATTATTTATTGTTCCAATAGAATAAATACATTTATAAATTCGTATTAGATAATTACATAGAGATTTTATATCAATAATAAATTATTATCTAGTTGGTGTTAGCCTAATGTTTAATAGACGCTATAAAAATACTATTATATATTGAAATATGTCGTATTTAATGAGAGATTTAAAAATTATTAAAAATATAGGAATGATTTATTCTTCCCTTCATAATGTTTCAAAGACGATAAAGTTATTGTGTTGGTCGGAGTCTAAGGCAAAGATAAATTTGTCCTTTTGACTTAGACATTTAGAAACTTCACGCATTCCAAGATACTTTGTAAAATTAAGGAAAGATAAATGAGAACATGAGGTAAGGCTAGTGCTTTTTCAGTTTTTATAACAATTTATTTTGGACAGAAATATTAATACAATTTTTTTAAGATACGTTTCGTTTAATCTCTACACATAATTAATAGTTTCAATGGTTAGAAAGAATCTTTCTTGTGGATCCTGAAATTTGGCGATAACCTTTTTCTTTTAATTAAAAAATATCATTAAGTTCCTTTATTTTCATAAAAATTATCAATAACTTGTGATTACTGTGTGTAGAAAATTTAATTTAAATTGTCAACTAAAACATTATTTTAGTTAGTTAACCTAAAAAGTTAATGTTATAAAAACGGTCATAATATTGCTCTAAACTCCCCGCCATTCCATCAAAAATGTAGAAGAACCCAAAGAATTTTTTTTCATCAAAGATAACAAGTGAATTTTCCTTCTTTCCTTCTTTGTATCTGTACCCCCGTGAGGCATTAGTCGTCTATTTTGTATAAAGAGTTCACATTCACATTCAACCTTAATGATGACAAATGATGATGGAAATTGATGAAGATGTATACACGGTTAGATGCAGGTGGGAATCCCTTGTTTTGTTATTTCTAGTTCATTAGGTGTAGGGCATATCCGTTAAATTCGGATCTATTTTTTTTATCAGTCCACAAGACCTTACATGTTTTGTTTTGAATATTTTATGTTTATATTAGACTAGGTTTTATTATAGCCGATAATTTTATGGCTTTATGATAAGAACTGCTCAACTTGAAGTATTATTATTGTGATGTTCTTTAACTCCCGACAATATTATTTTAGGGATTCTATTCGTTATAGATATATTATATGTAACTATTATTGAATAAATTAATCTGAAAATGTATAGTAAGCACAAAATAATTTACCTAATAATTTTACAGATGATAATAATAATAATAATAATAATAAATTTAATAAAAGTAAGACGTGGTGCTAATAATAGTATTATTAATAATATAATAATAAATTGAATAAAAGTAAGACGTGGTGCTAATAATAGTATTATTAATAATAATACATTTAATAAAAGTAAGACGCGGTTTTAATAATAATAATATTAAATGTATTATTATTATTAGCACCGCATCTTACTTTTATTAAATTAATTATTAGTAAGACGTGGTTCTAATAATAATAATAATAATAATAATAATAATAATAATAAATTTAGTATTATTATTATTAATATTAGCATCACGTTTAATAATAATAAATGTATTATTATTATTATTATTATTATTATTATAGATTTGTCGAATTTGACTTTTATCATAAAAGGAAAGCTAAACTCAGAGAGTTATTTAAGGATGTCCCATATCAATAATTTATCATGTAGAGGTTCTGCCTATATTATTTAAACTTACAATATTCTGATATATTTTTTGCATAATGTTACTGCTTACTATTTAGTTATTTGTTTTTAATGCTACTTTTTATTGTTATTATTATTAACTACTTTTTATCTCGTAACTATTCATCAGTATATAACATTATTTAGCCATTTTTTGTCTATCATTTTTTCTTGTGTAAATATATGTATTATAAGGTATGTACGTGTGTACTTTTCAGTGCTGGCCTGTTATAGGTCTTACGACTGTTGGCCAGCACTATAATAAAGGAAATTGAAATAAAGGAAATTGAAATTGAAATTGAAATTATTAGCACCGCGTCTTACTACCCGTTTGGGTTATACGCACTTACGCTAATGTGTAATGGTAGAGTGATCGTTAGATGAAATCAGGAACCTACAGTTTAACGTAGAATCCGAACATTCACAAGTTATGATTAATTCACGTATTGTCAGAGGTGAAGGAAAGGTTTGGTAATCACTAATCAGATAAATCTGTGCCAGGAACAAGCATTGAACTCTGGACCCCCAAAACAGAAGTCAGACACCTTACCCCTCACCACCAGGTCACCTTTAATGATAAAAAATAATCTTTTAGATAGGTAAGCATATGCAAGATTATTTTTTTTCATTATCAATATAAATCCCTCACTATCCAATGTGATATAAATTATGTGATACACCAATTGAGTTTATTTTTCTTATTTAGTATTTTAGGCAAATATAAACAATAAACAAAACAATGCAATTAAAATATCAATTCAAAGTACTTTTCAAGTATACATAATTGTTTCATTAAGCCATCTATATGTATAATAAAACTTATAATAGAACTCAAAATCTGGCTTTACGTTCGAATACGTTTTTTGGTTTTCAGTAAAATTGAAAAGTACTTATCGGAACTAGATGGTACTTAATCTGTTGTATTCCTTATATTTAAGAATAAAGAATAAGCTATATACCATCACGCTTATCTCATTAGTGAGCGAAGCTGACGCGATAAACCCTAATGTTAGTTTGGTTACACTTCATTTTAAGTTTTTAACCATTTCGAATATATTATATATTTTAATGTCTAGATCTTCTTTTTAAGTATTCTTGGAAACGTTGGGTTTGGTAGTATCAACAGACATATTATTTATAATGAAATGTAATGACTAAAGTATAATAATAAATAATAAATATTATTTATTTTCATGTTAATTACAAGAATGCCTCCATGCAACAGATCCACTGTTAGTATGCTTGCATTTGTATCTTAAATTAATGTATTTTTTTTAGTTATATTATTGATTTGGGTGTATAGTTTTATTAATTTTATTTCTTCAGTAGTAACATCAAACATTTTTGTTTGTTTATTGCAACCATGCTTCCAAATAAAAGATCCACAATTATTATTATTCAATTTCCGTTTTAAATTGAGGTAATTTTTCGGTAATTTTATGTTTTTGTCTTTAAATTAGTTTTATTTAGTTTTGTTTCTTTTATGGTAAATTATTTATTTTGTTGCTCATTCATACTTGTGTTCACGTAAGAGCCAGTTTTAGAGTACTTATATTTGCATAATAAATGTGTATTTTTTAGTAATTTTATGGTTTTCATGTTAATTTTGTTTGCTTAACTTGTTACTTTGATAGTAAGTTACAACAGTTTCTTTTAATGGTGACTACAACAATTATTTCATTTAGAATCATTGTCAGTGTGTTTACACAAGCATCTCAAACTTAGTTTTTTTAGGTTATTTAATGGTTTTGCATGTCAACTGCGTTAATTTAGTTGGGTTTATTTGATAGTATAATTATATTAAACTATTTTTTGGGGTTTTCACAACAAAAATGCTGCCACGTACGATAACCGGGCTTAGTGTGCTTATATTTGTGTCTTAAATCTAGTAATTTTTTTTAGTTAGTTATCGTTTGGAGTATAAATAATGAATATTTATTTTGTCTAGTAAATTAAATTATCTATCTTTGTACAACAATGCCTTCAAGTTAGACAGCCACTGTTAGAGTGCTTGCGTTTATGTTTTAAAAAATATATATAAAATACAACTCTACGATTTGTATGCATACTCGAATTTTGTTAAGTTTTCCATTTTTCTGGTTTGAATAAACAAAGTACCAAATAATCCATTTTTATAATGTTTGTCCTTTTTCCAAGAAACTCAATAAGTACTTTAACGAACGAGACGTGACTTCTGTTTTACTACTTATTTTTTCAGAAAACCATGGTACGGTATACAGTTCAAAAATCATAGCCCAAACAGCACAAATAGCTTGTTTGATCCAAAAGTAATACAAAATCCCTAAATATTTACACACGGAAACCTATCCTAATACCCTTAAATTGTGTTCAAAGCTTCGGCGTACAGCAGCGTGATAGTAAAGATGTCAAACATGCGTGTGTAACAAGTTGCATAGGAGCTAGGCGCACAGCACTACACATGTAATAATGGCAAGCACTTCTATCATGTAGGACCGTTAATGATGACCCTAAGAACATATTCGCATTTCAAGATGGATTGGTGTGTGGTTTACTATTAATTGCGGTATGTTCTGCTGCCGTTCTCCAAGATGTCAATGTATGTTGTGCCTCGCAATTAACTCCTATGCAACCTGTTGTACACGCATGTTTGAAGAGCTTTGCTCTCCCAACGATGTATGCCGAAACTTTGGACACAATTTAAGGGTATTAGCATATATTTCTGGATGTAGGTGTACATATATTTCTTTATTACCTTTTGTCCAAACAGGTTTTGTGTGCAGTTTGGGCTTTGAGTTTCCAATCACTCTGTATATAATCGAGCTCTGACATCGGTCATTGAAGAAGTTTTGAAAAAAACTGGGTGTAAGCAGTGAACTTGCATCACAGCTAGTACTGCGGATACAGAAGATGGCAATTGATATGACTTGAGGTTTGAAGGGGAGGGAATGAGGGCGAGTCGGTGAATCTTCGTACGCACATAAAAACAATGGTCTCTAAGTTTCATTCTTTACTAGCATTTAAAGTTTTCGAATGTGATGTATTATGTAATGCGAACGAACCAAAGGTCAAATACTAGCTACTGTAATACAACTGTAAATATGTAAATGATTGCTTTGTTATTATTTTCAAGCATATAAACTCTAATAGACAAGTAATAAAACGGAATTGAATTTAATAAGTACATAATTGTCAATATATTTTATATTATATTTCAACATAGTAAATATGACTTATTTAATTAACTGTCCAATACAAATATCAATCAATTGTTTGGCATTTAGTTATCTGATGCTCTTTATTTATTTATATCATACCTATGACTTCTAAAAACCAATAAAGACATTAGTGATAATATATATTTTATTATGCTTTTTTGACATCTCACTTAATTTAAGTATTTAAGACTTTTATAGTAACATCCAAAAAAACAATTAAATTTTGTACTAAACTCTTATATAAATAAATAAATCTCATACATTTACCTAGATTGAAAATAGTATAACCACCTTTTCTCGTAGCAACTAGATTAAAATTTAATTTAAAGGAAAGGGTAAATAAATAATTTGACTCAAAAGCTTGATATGTAGCATATTAAGTTAGTAATTAATTAATATACCGTAGCTATATTGTAAACTGCCCGTAAAATTGACAATTTTTTTAAAAGAAAATTGTGTTAACGGGCAAAAATTTAATTTTAATAATGGGTGCTCCACAATTTGAATACAAAGTGGGGTAAGGTGGTTTGGTTTGATAAAAGTCAGTCGTAATTAAATAAGTCAATTAATATATGAATAAAATAGCCAAAGCTGTCATTTATGCATTATAGTGAGGATCGCACCATATAGACATCATATTTGAAAATTGAAAAATGACACCTGGACACGGCGTCCCGGGTTCGATTCCCGTGTCCAGGTGTCATTTTTCAATTTTCAGAATATGATATCAATTAATATAGCTACATGAAGCACATGTGTTTCCTGTATGTTTAATTAATATCGGCTAATTAGTTCAAGAACCATAAGAAAATAGCCTATCACCAGACCCTGTAAGAACGGGGTGCAGGGTGTACATTGTACCCAGGCACGAGGGTATAAAAGGGGCCTGGAAATATCCTGGGTGCTTAGAATTTTTTGCATATTTATTTAAGACTAGCATTCACATTTCCACTACTATTACTAAGTGTTTAAAGGCCTAAAGATATATGTTTTTATCTTGTTTCATCCATTTTTTAGATCTATAAAGTATAAATTTATATATAAATACTTTCTTCTTTTTTTCCCAGATATAATATTTTTTTGAACCAGGATTAATGAAAAATTGTGGTGGAAAGGGGGGGGGGGCGGGCGACTAAACTTTGCATCCCCTGATAAAAATTCCTCTCACAGACCCTGCTTATCAATTACAAATAAACCTATATACTTTGAGAAGCAGAAGGCATTATTATAATTTCTAACCGTGATTGTGGTGATGATAGTATTATAAATTACTATAATGATAATCGTGATGATTCTGACGTTGCTAGTAATTGTAGCAATATTATGACCTTGATAGAAAAGTAAGGGGTTTCATATTTTCTTACACCTAACCAAAATTTATAATTATGTAGTATCCATTTGAAATATAAAACTCAGGATAAAAATATTATACTAACCAAATTCTCAAATTCAATAATCAAAATTAGACTGAAGGCGGTTTCTCTCTTTCCTCTTTGCCAGTGTATCAAAGAATGAAATCAAGAACCTCTAGTATATTAAAAATATATCGCAGACAATTTTTAATAAAGCAAGAAGGGGAATGCACGTTGGCATTTGCTTTAATTAAGGAAAGTAGGTTATTTATCGTCTCATAGGTTATTATTTCGAAACTAGTCAACTTTAATTATTTGAGTTTTAGCTAGATAACTGGATTTGGTAAGCGATACAGAATTCTCTGATTGAAAGATAAAAATATAGCTTTACAATAAGCGTTAATTACGTTGAAGAAATAAGTCCTTAGGATATTTCAGTTGCCTCTCAGTCCCCATGCTACGAGCGAAGAATGAGAAAGAGCAAGTAAAGGGACGTTAGAGGGATAGAGACAGAGAATAAGGAAGTAAAAGGAAAAAAGATGTAGAAAGTGAAATGAGAGTGGTGAGATTTTGTAAAGTAATTAAAACTAAGAACAGAAACGTTGCTTCGCGTATGTATTAAGAAAGTTTACGTTGCACAGTTAAAAACTTGATGGTTAAAACGAAGGCCACATAATCCATGGATAAATGGCTATATTTCTTTTATTAAATAGAAGGAGTAGAGAGCACTTAATCAAATATCATAAAAATCAGATAGAACATACACAATTATCTTTATCTTTGTGATCGCAACGTTTAGATTGGTAGAAATACCTAAAATATAGCATACTAATATGGTAACCACAAACAACTAATATTAAAGTAAAATTATGTTTTAAGAAACTCAAATCTAAGTGTATTACTTTGAAATATTTTCTTAAGCATTAATTTCGGGTCTTTGGAATAATTATAATTTTTAAATGCCTTGATTTTATACAATGAGTTTTACTACCCTTCCGGACTAACCATATGTACATACAAATAGGAAAGATATATTCTAAATACAATGTATATGCATTTTCATGAAGAAAAATATTGGGTAATTTTGGGAAAAACATCTTAGTTCAAGATAGACGTAAATAATTTGCTCGCTTGTGTGTTTGCTTATTATGCTTAGATAATGATAATAATATATTGTTATTTAAATCAATATAAAACTGTTTTAATCCTGCGTTAAGTACTTAATTAATGGCTTATATATTATTTTACTCAATTTTTATGGCGAACTACTTACTTTTTAGACTGCTATAAGATTAATTTCATTTAAAATATTTCTAAACTTTTCTATTCGTAGATTAGCTTTGATGGCTTTAATTTAAAAAAGAGAAGAAATGTTTGCATTTGAATGGAAAAATACAATCTGAATAAAAAAAATTATTTATTATGTACAGTAAATTTTTAAGAGCTGTGTAACCTACATTTGGTTTGAAATTTAAATTTTGTTGCAGCGTTGGCACTACGTATTTGAAGCATCCTAGCTGAACCGTGACCTTTTCAATTAGTATTCAAAACTTGTATGGAAATAAAACAAAAAGTACAAAGTACAAAACACACCGTGTATTTCTGTTAACAAAAAAAAAAAGAAAAAAAAGTATACTCTCCCGTGTTATTGCAGGCAATTACTCTGTGTGTCCTACTAATTAGCTCTTGAGAAATGACACAATAAAACTAGTTCAAAAGAAGGACCGAGCCTGAACAAGATGGCGGATGATTGCTAAAGAAGGAACAGGAGTCATTCCAGTCACGAGTCAAAGCAATAAACAGTGTGTCGTGAAAATGGCTGACGGTCCAAAGGATTGTGGCAAGGGGAAGGGTGGGTGGGTTTCGCCGCGGAGGAAAGTGGGTAGGGTCACTTTTGGAACGTGGTGCGACTCGATGCTCTAACCATCAAACTAAGACACAGTAATTAGCGACAACTTGCTAAACTTTATGGGCGCCATTTGGGGAGTACGAGTGCTCAGTTTATCTCGTCCATTGCGTTCACATTCAGCAAATGAATGTTGTGAAACTCAGATGAATTTTGTTGTATCGGCAATCGGATGCGTACGCATTTGAGAGTACGTGGAATAAACGTCACGTTAATATATAATAATTTTCTAATGCTGGGGAGTTCGGGGTTTAAATCTAAGTTAAGTGTACCAAAATAATTTTTCCTTGGGGTTTTTCTTCTCTCCCTTCTTTCAAATGTAGGTATATTTGTTTTAAAATCTAAGTTAAGTGTACCAAGATAATTTTTCCTTGGGGTTTTTCTTCTCTCCCTTCTTTCAAATGTAGGTATATTTGTTTTAAAATCTAACTTTACCATTTCCAACACATTAGTTCAATAAAGTGTGAATATCCCACATTGGTATGGAAAATAGACTATTTAAAAAACGTTAACAAAATTATATAAAAAACAGTATTTTTCTAACTCAAATAGAGGATAGCCCACTTCGGTGGCGCGTGGTCAAATGCGCTACTATCGTGTTGGACTTAACTGCAGAAGACGGGAAGATCAGGGTTCGAGACCAGTCAGGTGCACTGAGGGTGGTTTTCCCTAAATGTTTTCCACTCTCCTTCCAACCAGATGCGGGTGAACCTTTCTCAATTAAACCTTCCTAATCCCAAAGCCATTAGTGTAATTAGTATACAGGCGTATAGCCCAAACGGATAATAAGATGTAGTGCTAAAAAAAAAAGATAGCGATAGCTAGTCGGATACGCTCAAAATCTAGATTTATTGTTCACTAGTTATTACTTATTACGTTTTGTAGGAATTAGTTTTTATGAAAATTCCCGAATCAATACTACCCGAATATCAAAAATCTCTTGAAATGTTACGGTCGTAGAGCGCAGTTTTAAATGAAAAAACCGCGCCAAATTTACAATCGGTATCTATTTATTTATTAATTTATCAGACAGATTCATTATATATATATATATATATATATATATATATATATACACACATGTTAATGTATAATTATTAGTGATGTCATGAAAATTATTTTATTGTGTGGTAAAAGGTGAACTCTGTGGCGTCAGTATACGGTAGTCCTAGGGACGCCTTGAGGGTAAATCTGACCCTTCATGCAGGACTTTTATTCTACAAAGTCTCGCACAATGTGATCCTAAATAAGTTAGTAGTACTTGTCTACGTAATAGCTCACCTCGAGTGTTCACTTTCATGTAAGCTCTAACCAACGTCAGAGGCCAAATCCGATCTCTTATGGCTAAACTTTAATTTTGGTTCACTCTCAAATTGTTTTATTGTAGCCCTTCTTATTAACTTTGCTTCCTCATTGTTTTGAGGAGAGTAATCGTATCTTATAATAAACACGCTTTATGTTATTCTAATATTAATTTTAAGTTTAGATTTAAAAAAACTACAACGTCGACACGGGAAACATTTTTAACTTAAAATAATTTGATTCAAATATCCTGTAAAGAAACACTAATTATCAGTTTGTGATATACATGAACAAATATTCTAATCTTGTTTCAAGAAAGATTTTTTGCTCTTTCACAGATAAAGTATTGTTATCATGAACTATTTCGCACCTCTAAATTATGATGACTTGCTTGTTCCCACGAACTCAAAAAGTTTGTTTAATTGGTGTGGTTTTATATTTAAAAAAATCCAATTGAATGCGGAGTTATATTTTCTAACTGTCCTAATCCCCATATTAAGCAGTTAAATAAAGCAAAAATTTGACAAAATACCAAAGGATATTTTATTTAGTGATCATAATACTTTTCGTTGTCTATACTTGTAGAAAAATATATATAAAAAACAATATTTGTGCTTCTTTTACGAATTTGTGAAACTAGGGAAAGGTATTTTCTATTACCTATAATAGCTCTATATTTCATTTTATTGTTTATTTTGCAGACCTCCCCAATCTTTATTTCTTCTTCTAGATTCTTAAAGAATCTTTGGCAAACCGATCCGTCTTAAGAAAGTGACACGCAATTTAGTTGGCCCGTCGCACGGTTTGAGGCGTGTGCTCTCTTGGTCCATGCACCTTACATAGTTTCTGTTTCGCTCCATGGAGCTATGAGACGAGGAAATGCTATTTATTTATTTGAAGGACGCTTCTTGAATCGGAAAAACACATTAATTTTCTGGAGTATAGATACATACAGGGTTGATGGAAAGTCTTTTGACTAGGGTGGGAGGGGAACATAATATTATGTTACGTCCATGAAATGCTAGGTTGAATAAAAAAAACGTGAATATAACATAGCACTACTACCCCTGAGCCAGCATTTGATAGCTTATGTAGGTATACGCGATGTATGTATATATTTATATGTACATTTATGATGATATGGATATTAAAAAAGTTGACCTCGTGGTCTAGGGGTAAGGTGTCAGACTTCTGTTCTGGCGGCCAGGGTTCAATCCTCGGTCCCAGCACAGATTTATCTGATTACCAGACCCTTCCTTCACCTCTGACAAAGACATCTTGTGAATGTGGGGAATGCCAGGCCTCCACCGTGGTTCGGATTCCACGTTAAACTGTAGGTCCTCCATTTCATCTCACAATCAGCCTACCACTACACATTAGCGTAAGTGCGTATAAACCGAACGGGTAGTAAGACGTGGTGCTAATAATAATAATAATAATAATAATAATAATAATAATAGATATTAAAAAGTTTAAAAATGGTTGCAAGAAATTAAAAAGAAAGTAAGGAAAATTTCTGTTCCAGACTTATCTAAGCAAGAGAGTCAACTCTGGTTATAATTAAACTCTACGGACTCAGATATTTTTTTCAGTATGTACGAAGTTCACTACAACAGATTTTTTTGAAAAAGAAATATTTGAAAGTAGGTAGTGGGTTAGGGAAAAACAAAATAATAATTCAAATAAAATCACTTTTTATTGAAATCTATTAATTAATCTTAAGAGAATCGGTTAAATGCTGTTGTTTATTGTATACTGTTTTGATTAATATTTTTTCCCAGAACCTTATTCAAAGTCTTTCTTTGCCCACACTTGATTCCACAATATACATTCATTCAAAAAACTATACCGAATAGAAAAGTATAATTTTTTTGAGTTTCATACACCCTCTCAAAGAAAAGGGATTAGTAAAAACAATTAATAAATTGCCACAGTCTGTCATTCACTGTCTTGTAACTTTGGCCTTATAAATACAACTCAAAAGTCTATCTTCTTTCAATAGCTGCACACAAATGTATTAATACCTAAGCTAGGTCAATGAATGCAATGAGTGTTTAAGCTAAATCACTCAACCCTGCATTCCTTTTCCATATTCCGTGCTTTCAGTCAAGCTTTGTGCTACCTGAACAAGAACTAAGGCAGAGAATCGTTGTCTTAAAGTTAAACAACCAAAATGTGTATCCTCATGATGTAAGAATGTTATTTCTTATTGAAAGTTTCAATTTTTCTGTTCACTAAAACAAAAGTTGAGGGTTCATTAAAAACGAATTTTCTGACCACACATTTAAATGTATGTAGATTGGGACCAATGAATTAGGTTCACTGTAGACGAATGTTCACAATTACCTAGTTCACTAAAACCAGAGTTGAATGTATTTAGTAACAAATAAGATTCAAATTTCATAAAAAAATTCCCAATAACGCCGTTTTGTTACGGGATAGGCAAATGAGTATGCATATATATAAAAAAAATGACACCATACTCACTCCATTCCTAATAACTTTCTCCAGACTTCCCTAACCTTGCATACTACGTTCGCTTCAACAACATCCATACACCGAGTCATACACGCTCTTTTATTCTTAAAACTCTTAACATTCATCTTTTTCACACATTCATCTACAAAACGTAACCAAGTATTAGATGTTCTACCCCTTCCTTTTGATCCACACATTCCACCATCATATATTTGTTTTGTCACTCGATCCACTCTCATCATCTTAACATGCCCAGACCGACGTAAGACACTTCTTTCACATTTACCTATTGGGCTCCATTTCAAACCACACTTCTCCAGCACACATTCAGTACTGACTCTGTCCATACAAGCTTTTTCAAATACATTTCTTGAATATCTCATTACAACCGCATTCATCTTGCTCTTGTGTTTCTCCTGACAAACGCACGCTTCACATCGATAACACACTGTTGGCATTAACACACTTTTATATACCGCCATTTTTGCCTCTTTTGACCCTACCTCATTCTTTGCAATAGTCCACATACATCCAACCACTATACGAGGTGCATTCACCCATCTGTATATTTCACCATCTATCATACCATTTTTACAGAACATTCTGTCCAGATACCCAAAATCATTCACTTGTTCTAATAGTTTTACATTCATACTAAACTGAGAATCATTTCCTGACCTGTACTTCTAAAAATTTATCACCTTAGTTTAGGAGACATTTTTAATACAAATATCCATTCTGCCTGTCCCCACATTCAAACGATATAATGCCTTTTACAAGTCACTTTAAATCACAACCATTAAAACGGCATCATCTACATATATACGCATTCTCACATTCACATTTATATTTCATGGACATAATATTTATTTGAGGTATTTAAATTTAAGGTTGTGTTTGGCTACAAAAACTGCCAAAACACTGCTCTTAACTCACGTTCCCTTCATCCCTATCTTAACTTGCACTATCTTTCATCCCTCTTCAAGGCTACAGACGATAAGCATTATTGGTTAAGTACCCTTTATTTACCATTAATGGTAGCAAACTTGTCTTCCTTGATTCCACTATGATGTAGCAGTTTATAATTAAAGGTGATAACGTGTTTAATCAATGTAAGATTGCTAACAATCTAGGGAAATGTAAATCAACCAGGATGAATACTTATGTCACTGAAATAATTGGTAAAGAAATGAAAAATAAAAGCTCTTAGATCTTAAATGTGTATACCTTTAATTGTATGGACACTAGTTTTGCTTTTTTTTAAAAACTTAGTACCACTTCATCTGTTTTTGTTGGTCCATGCTTTCTACATTTTCCCTTTTGTGATAAGAGTCTGAGCACAAAATTTGCCGCTCCTGTAAGCAGCTGGATTTTTTCAATTTTCGACACCATCTTTTTATGGAGGTCCTGAGCGTTTCTTCATTCCAAGCTCTATCCCACATTAAATATTTTTTTATATAAAAAATAACTGTAGTGACCTAAGCTTTCAGCTTAAAGTAGTGTAACCACAACATTGTATTATTATATAGTCCTACAGATAATCTTCTCACTTAGATGTATGTTAAACGTAGAATGTATACTCATATAATATAAATATAGATTTGTAGTTTGTACAAATTTAATTACATTACTTGATATAAAGAGTATACTTCCCCTAAGAATATTAATATACCTTCATCATCTTTATCGTGACCTGGTGGTCTAGGGGTAAGGTGTCAGACTTCTGTGCTGGCGGCCGGGGTTAAATCCTCGGTTCCGGCATAGATTTATCTGATTACCAAACCCTTCCTTCACCTCTGACAAGACATTTTGTGAATGTGGGGAATGCCAGGCCTCCACCGTGGTTTGGATTCCACGTTAAACTGTAGGTCCTACATCTCATCTCACAATCACCCCACCATTACACATTAGCGTAAGTGCGTATAACCCGAATGGGTAGTGAGACGTGGTGCTAATAATAATATGATAATAATAATCATCTTTTTCTCATTAATGTAGATATTACGGATAGGTGTTAAGACACGAAGCTACAAAACAACTCAATAAATAACAATTTGATAAGAAACCTGACTGAGTTAAATTATTTTATACGTCTTATTTTACCATCTGCCTTTAATCACAGTATAGGGTAATGTAGGAGTGTATAACTCAGTTGAAAGATATCCATCCATATTTGATTAAAGGCGTAGTCACAAACCATCAACCCTCATTACATATAGATGTGATTTTAACCCATACCTACACGTTACCGAAAAATCAAACCATGACGTAGTAGTCAACATTCCCACCAATTTGGGTCCATTTATTATTATTTATTACCCTCAGGTTCAATCCTCGACAGGGTAAGCTATTGATATTTTTATACTCTCTTTAAATTAATTCCGGGTCAAAGCTTAAATTTCTTCTTCCTAACCCTATTTTAATATTTAAATTAGATTAGTGCATGCATATTATACATATAGTACTAGCATTTGATTGTAAATATATTATTAATAGTTACACTTTAATAAAACTATACAATTTTTTTGGAAAGTACTTGTAAGCCACCCGGATTAGTGGATAAGTGGAAAAAACAGTCATTCTCGTATTATTTAGTTTTCTAATACTATTAAGCCACATGGTTGACTCACTACCTGACATTAATGTTCACACACATCCAGATGAGTTAGAAACTTGAAATTTGGCACACTCATAGCTTCTAGTTATAACCGACTGGAAATTCCAAAAAGTTAAAAAAAATTATTTTAACCCCTGAAAAAAAATCAAAATGGTGGAGCAACTTTAAAATTTGGTGCGGACCTTTCTTTGGAGGTCTCTTGTGGCTAAACGGTAAGATCTATCAAAAAACGGCTCTAGAATTACATTAGCTTACATCCAGTGGCAAAGAAAATGCACTGGGGGTTAATGGGTGGAGCCCCCAACGAGCAGAGTAAGTTTAGTTTTCTAATGCTATATATAGCCTACGTGTCTAGACTATATCACTCGTAGTCAAGTTTGTGGTAGATTAGCCAGTACTAACTAATGAACCATTGCCCAGGGAATACCCAAATGTACTAATCTTACGTTATTTTTTTTTATCAAGGCTCTTCATATGAGTGGGGGGATGGTGATAATGAAAATGAGGGTATGGAACGAGTGGGAAAACTTAACCCAAATTGGTGACCTGGTGGTCTAGGGGTAATGTGTCGGACTTCTTTGCTAGGGGTCTGGGGTTCAATCCTCTGTTCCGGCACAGATTTATCTGATCGCCAAACCCTTCCTTCACCTCTGACAAGACGTGTATTAATCACAACTTGTGAATGTGTGGAATGTCAGGCCTCCATCGAGGTTCGGATCCCATGCTAAGCTGTAGGTCCTCAATTTCATCTCACAATCAACCTACCTTTACACATTAGCGTAAGTGCGTACAACCCAGTAGGCAGTAAGACGTGGTGCTAATAATAATAATAATAATAATAATAATAAACCAACTTAAGCCTAATCAACAAAGCCCTGGTAAGCGTTGATTTTCCTATGATGAAGAGGTCAGAGCTCGAATCCAAACTAGATATATCGAGCGTAAAGCTTCCTAAAAGTTTATCTTTTCCATCCACACAGTAATTAATGTGGGTATCTTAGACTAGAATTAAGGCTCGGTGCTTTAATTAATAAAAAACTTGCACACTTGCATTGTATTTTACCACTAGAGAAAAAAACTAAAAAAAAGTGATCTTAACATAATATTTAGATTTAATCGATCAGCCCCATTAAACTTTCCAGGAAGTATTATACAACGTACCCATATACTAGCTATTCATAATACAATACGGAACAAGACATCGATGTAATCGATTATACATTCAATAGGCAAACTATTCAACAGTACACCTACCTTGCCCTACTCTCTACTTTATCTCCAAATAACCACCCCTGTAAGATTATATTATCGCTAAACTCACTCTACTCTATTGTATACACTCCCCATTTAACTCCACCAACCCCAATTCCTTTCTATTTCCTACGGATTCTTTTAACCCCTCCGCCTTACAGCGTGGACAAGGTAGAGAGAAGAAAAGGTTCGTGATCACAACTATTTAATCGCAGAGGCCCGTTCCTATTCACCGATAACCAAGGCCATTCATGCCGGCAACTCCCTCCCTTGTCCCCCCCCCCTATCCTCGTAATCCAAACCAGCCCCCTGCAATAAAGTTCCAGAAATATCTGTTAGGGTTGGACATAAAGGTGGCTTGCTTATGTTTAGAGGGGAGGAAATATATTCATATTATTTATTGAGTTGTATACAAATATTACAAACGTGTGAAGTTTTAATGCGTAAAGGGGAAAGGGTGTTGATGTGTTTGTGAGTTTAAATGTTAGATATTTAATTGATTCTTACTTTTAAACAGGGATTAAATCTTTATCTTGAGTTGTCTGACATCTTGGCTAAGTCAGTAGCATATCTGTTTACTGATCTATGAGTACCGAGTATAATTCCCGGCATGGTCAAAATAATTGTCATTAGTGAAATGTGGGTTCCTCCTTTCTAAGTTTTGTACTAACGGCCAGGGGGATGAGTTTTGTATCCGTTTTAAACCTAAGATAGTTTACAAGTCGTGTACTGATAACTATAATCAGTTGGTTCAAAAATTCACGTTAAATATCTCAAATGAACAATTTTACTGATTCTCCTTTTACTACTTCCCAGGTTATTATCATATTTACAATAGTGAGTATGGATGAATAAGGTAATAGTAGAGAAAAATTGTACCAGAATTCGCGTGAATGAACACTGCGTGGTGTATTATAAATATAACATCTCGAATCACCCGTTCGGGAGACAAATTCCAGCCTCTCCATCAGCATAAAACCAGAATATACGAGAATTTTTCCTTTATCTAAGTTCTCACTAGTGTGGGTCATGAGGATTAATGAATTAAAGATTGATATAATTGTAATGAGAAAGGCAGCAGGGAAATGAAACTCTTTTATCACGGAAAGGGAATGGTACTACACCCAATATCATTGATGATGTAAAAACTGCAGGTCTTATGGAGAAAGCTTTTCTTCGCTCCCTTTTTCTAAGTTTACTTTTGCCAAATCTCATATCTCTCAGCAATGTCAGAAGGTGGTGTGATGGGCTAAGAAAAGCTTACTGGTAACCTCAATGAACCAGCGTTGCGAAACTTGTCTTATATTTGTGGTGATGTTTTTCACAAAAAACGAGAGAATGACAACGCTGTTTCCCAATAGTAGCCGTGCAGATCCCTCAGCGGTGGTATCAACTGTGCCACATTGATAACCACATGTGGAAAACACCCCCCCCCCCCCCC